>JAOEHQ010012868.1:0-15968 GCA_025447715.1 Asclepias incarnata
CAAAGTAATATGTAAAGAGTAAAAGGTAACTGATGTTACCTTTTATGCTTAAAAGGCTTGTACATTTGGGCTAAAAGGTAAAGAGTAAAAATTTTAAGGGGTTAAAACGAAATTTGGTTAAAATTAGTATGTGCATTAAGTAGCTTGTATCTTTTATGCTTAAAAGGTGCACACATTTGGACTAAAAGTTAAAGATTAAAAATTTTAGGGGTTAAAATGAAATTTGGTTAAAATTAATACGTGCATTAAGTAGCTTGTACCTTTTACGTTTAAAAGACTTGTAAAAGCATATAGGTTTTTAGTATATATACAATTTAGGGAGGGGTTAAAAAGGTAACTTCAAATAAGAAGAAGAGTATGGATTGATGGGCCATAAAACCAACCTCCTCCTTCATTCCATTTTTATATTATATTTATTTTATAATTATTGTCTATTTTTAAGATACATATTAATTTATACATATTTTTTATTTATATTTATTATACTTATACCCTTAACTAATAGATTTTTAACTCAAACAATCATGGTAACAATAACTTTATCAAATAAAAATTTCATAATTATATATATAGGTTCTGATTTAAATAAAACAAGTATTAAAGTAAAACAAATAAAACAATCTTTTTCACTTAACTGAAAATCGTTGTGCATCAAGAAAATCTTCGTGCATCATTTTGTATACTTGTGTCTATAAATCTTCGTGCATCAATTTTATCATGATTTAATGGTCAAGATCTTATCTTACTTGTTTTACTTTAATATACTTGTTTTACAATAACATACCCCTATATATATATATATTTTTAAATTGTATTGTTTAGAGTACACAATCATCTTTATTAGTACACAATTTTTTTATTTTTTCGAAAGAATGTGTTTATTTATTTAGACGGTTTTCTTTTATTTTGAGGACCACGTTACCTTCTTTTTCCCAAGTTTGCGTGGATATGTGGATAGCTTTTTACACGTGTTTCTCTTTAACACGTCCCTCCTTTCCTTTAACTTCTCTTATTTTCTTTTTTCTCTTTCTTATTATATTTATTGGACAATATTTATTTTACTTGAATAACTTTTATACTTAATTCTTATTGTGGCATTAATCTTATTTTACTACTACTACTTATGTAAAATTTGATTATTAATTAGGTAGTGTTTGTTTAAAAAACTAATTAACTTAATAAGTAGCAAATAAAGTCAGATCAATTGGCAGATGCACCTGGGATTCGAACCTTAATGTTGACATGCGTGTGAGATTTTTCCTTAGAGAGCCACCTTACGGTAACGCAGACTCAGTTAAGACAATGTATTCTATCCTGAATGGCACTCACACTTATATGGTGAGTTGGAGTTAATTCGAAACACGTTATTCCATAAATAAATAAAAACACTTAATAAGTAAATGATTTAATATAATAAGTCATAATAGTATGTAAGTTTAGAACTTAATTTGTATAAGACCATCTTAACTGAAAGAATCACATGCATACTAATTTAATAATTAAGTCATTGATTTTTAACTTTTAATTTTTTACACATTGTTTAGCAAGCTAACTCAAACAGGTCTTAAGTCTAGCTCACTTGAGAAAAAGTAGAGCTAAAATAACATAGGTTAAATAAATTTGGCTTAAGATTTTATCAAAAGCAAAAAAAAGTAATGTGGATTTATCAAGGTCTGTTGGGTCACATATATTTAATTTTATCTTGAAAATATCGTAAACAATCCGTGTATTTGACACGGGTCTAAAGCTAGTTGTAAAACAAATATTAAAATAAAACAAATAGGATAAGATCTTGACCGTTGGATCATGATAAAACTAATGCTCGGAGATTCATAGAGCACCAATATATATATATATACTGATGCACAACGATTTTTAGTTAAGAGAAAATAATTGTTTTATTTGTTACACTTTAATACTTATTTTATTCGAACCATAACTTATTTACAACCAGAATCAGATGTTTAGGCAATCACCTGTTAACTAAGCTTAAATTATCACTTTTTAGATAATATTATTAACATTTTTTAACTTTCTTGTATTTATTTGTTTATTTACTATGGTTTATACAAGAAAATTATTAATGTTAATTACACTAATACTTAAAGATAAATGGTATCTATACTACATTATAAATCAAATGGTTGGTGTTTTAATTTTCAAATTTTTTAAACATTTCCTAATTTATCATATCATTTACTATCATTTAATATTTATATTATTTATATATTAATTAACTATATATTATTTTTATATTAATATAAATAATCAATTTTAAATATTCTAACAATAATAAAAAAAAAACACATTTTTTATATACTCGCATGTTATACAATCTAGAATCGACAGTCGGTGCCGGCCACCATCATCTTTTGATGCATGTATTGAATGAAGTTTACGAATTTCATATACATTATAAGTTATTTTATTTTTTATATCATCCAAGACCGCGCATCGCGCGGGTACATTGCTAGTATATTATAAAGTATTTGAGAGGTGTCTTAAAATTTAAATTTTTAAATACATTATAATTTTATTTTTACATTTAATACTCTAATCAGATTTAATGTAATATCAATTAATTAAAACAAAATAAAAATAATTAAAACAATAAATAGTATTATAAATTAAAAGTTAAAAATAACAATAAATAGTATTATAAAAAAAACTAATAAAAAATCAATTTTTTAACCATGTATTGTTGCTAAAATTTTTAAAACAAATTCAACTAATATACACTATACGGTCACACTTTTGTATTTAAAAGTAGAGATGAGATATGACAGATTGACAGCGTACTAGGCTTCACATGGAGTGCATAGTAGTTTAGACTTGAGAGTCTCCCGACCACTGAATTGATAAGTCACAATCAAATTTAGATACGTGCCTTCACATTAAACAAGTATGCTAATTTAATTTATAAGGGAACGTCTATTCATACACGGCTTTTTTTATTTCTTAACAATAAAATGCAAATTTGTAAACATGATGTAATGCAAATTTGTAAACATGATGTACAATCTAGCATTGTTTTACTCACCATCATTATCATATCCAACAAATAAAAAAAAGTTAGGTACAACCTAAAAAGTTTGGATTTTTTTAATGACAGTCTTTAGGGCTGTCAATAACCTGCATAAAAAACTTGTACCTTTCATATCAAAAACTCACCCCCTAAATTTTATGGTAAAAATACAACTATTCAATGCACATTAATGACAGCCCTAAGGGCTGTCATTAGCAAAACCCAAAATGTTTTCACAAATCTGCCCAAACCACCAACAACAACAACAACATTAACCAATCCCTACCGGAGTGGGGTATGGGGGAGGTAAGATGTAGACAGTCTTACCTCTACACAAAGGTAAAAAGACTACTTCCATAAGGACCTCCGGCCAAAGAGGGGAAGAATAATAAAATGTAAGAGATAGAGAAACATACCTGACGGCCGAGAATCGCATAGCTACCTATAAGATAGATTATAGAAACAGAAAACATAAAACATAAAAACAAACTACATTTAACAGGTGCTACTCAAAATCTGCCCAAACCAAATAAGTTTATATTACCCCCAAAATTTTATATTTCATACTTTTAAACCCTCAATTTTCAAGCCATATAACTTTTCTATAATTTTTATTTCACACTCAATTTTATATTTCACACTTGAATTTTAACTATATTTCCTATTTATTCTACTACAATTGTTACATTTGTGTCACACTTTACGAGGGTTTTTTTTGCTTTTATTACTTTAACTTTTGAATCTTTAAATGGCCTTCAAGTGTCTCTCTTTCTCATTTCTTTTCTCTTAATTCAGTTCATAAGAGCGGTGCCTATAAACGTCTTCGCCTGGCATCGGAAGCCCAGACGACGTCAACGCTATAGGCACAGCGCGTCCATGGTTAGGCGTTGGGTAAGTTTGTTACCATGAAGAAGCAAAGACGACGCATTATGTGGCCTGCGAGTATTTCCGTTTGGTGATTAAAAAAAATTTTTGACTTATTTTTTGAATTCAACGGCTATGTTGTGGATGATTTTTGTATTTTTTTTTATAAAAAATTTCTATTATAAATACAACCTTAAATCAATACCATTTCACCAAAACACAACCCAATTCACTATCATCAAAAACTTTCATTTTCAAATTTTATATACAACATTTTATTTCATTTTCATTTCCTTTTCCACATGACTTCCTCTTTCTCTTCATCCAATATTAAACACATGACACTCGATGAGGTCAAAGATTCAATCAATGCTGATATTCTTGACGACCAACTATTCAAAGACGAGCTTATGACAATTCATAAAAAAGTGCAGCAGAAAAGGCTGATTGCGTCAAAGCAATCAAGGAACTATGACGTCGGGCCGACCAAATTCACAGCTGGAATTACTTTACGTTACGTATTTGCAAGAGAAAATTAGGAAGATGGAGTTAATTGCTGAACAAATTGCTGATGGCTCTTACATGTTGTAGCTACAGATGGTCTACGCCGACATGTGGGAACAGAAGGTTGGTGAAAATAAGACGGCCGATGATGTGAAGTCCCCACCGTGTAATCCTAAAGAGTATGCACCTTGGTAGTTTATTTTTAGGATTTGTAATGTGTTTTTAGAATTTTCAATTTTTAGGAATTATTGTACTCTATGTTTTCAATTTTTGGGATCCGTCGTTTCATTTTTTAAGCATTGTAATGTTTTTTTTTTTTTTTAAATAAAATGTTATTTTTAGTATTGTAATGTTTTATAAATAAAATGTTATTTTTAGGATTAATATAATATTTTTTTTAAGTAACGAGAAATAAAAATGAAAACTTTTTGATTCAAAATTTTTAAACACTAACGGCTATTTGTTTTTTTTAAATATTAATAAAAGTATTTATTTATTTTTGTATTTAAATAATAGGAAATAATAAAATTAGGGAAGAAGTGTGTAAGACTAAGAAGAGTAAGACTTCAAATTTAAGGGGCGTCTTGTGACACGTGGCAAATGTGTAAGAGGAGAAGAAGCCCTCAAAAATGATGGAGTGAGGAGGCAAGGGACGGCAAATATATATACACTATACTGTCTATACATACATACATATATATATATATATAGGAAAATGCTATATTAGGAACCTTTAAAAGGTAGAGAACCTTTAAGAACCTTTAAATAAATTGTAGTCATTAGATGAAAGTGATCAAAGGCTAATAATTGTAGTGGCATAATTGTAAATAAATGAACAAAAAAAAATGGGTTAGTTATGCTAAAAGGGCATTTGAGTCAAACTAATGCTTCCGAAAAAAAAAACGTTCAATGAAATTGTTAATTTAATACCATTAATTTCATTAATTGGTTACGAACAAAAAACATAGAGATTGAACATAATTAAAATCAATGAATTACGTATTACTTTAATATTTAATTTTATATATTTGAACATGACATATTCAAACACTTTGCTACATTTTTTTATTATCAATATTATTACTAAAATTGCTTATTATTTCCAATTTTTTTTAACTAATATACATCAGACAATTTATAAATAAAATTATTTTTTCCTTTTAAGACTAAGATAATATATATAGATATATAAGTGATTTGTGTAAAACATGAAACATGCGCCATATTATTTTACGTGTACACATGCTCAAAAACTCACAAAATAAATGATCATGAAACACGTATTTACAATAGTCATCTTGAATATATATGCACCAACTAATCCCATTAAACACCTTTTATAAAATATTTGCATACATATGCTCATATGATTTTATGCACATGTGATCACCAATTAATCCCATTAAACATTCATTTACAAAATAATTACACGCATATGCTCATAGCACTGTTCATGCACATATGTGCATACTTGCATACATATGACGAGGAGATGGACATTCTCATATGCATGTTCATGTACATATGCTCATATGAATGACTGTTTATGCCCATGTGCTCATATCTCTAATCACATCTTCAACTAATCATCCAAGTTCATATGTGCATCGTTTATACTGTTCACATTAATACGGGCACGACATGATCACATAGTCCATATGTTAATAGAATGTATTACGCAACCTAATAAGTTATTAACACTATGTTCATATGTGCACACCATTTAATTTAAAACAAACATTAATTTTAAACGAAAACTGAAAAGTATATATTCAGATTTATCATATGAAAACTGAATAGTTATAATAAATCATAGAATAATACTAGTAATAATAAAAAAAAAAAAAAGCCACTCGAATCATAGAATACTAATAAAATAGCCAACTATTTGCCTTTTCCCAATCCAATATATTACATAAATTTGTCCAGCAAAAAAAACAAAGATGTCTAATATACAGTTTATTTTCCACAAGAATCAACATCTTGAATCACGAAATATACTACAAAATCAACAATAGTAAAAGAAAAAAGAAAGATGAAAGAAAAATCAAACGAAATGGTGCAACAATGATGGCTCGTAGTTATAAAAGAAAATAAAGATTGATGAATCTAATAATGATAGAGCAAAAGTAGGTTAAATATAAATTGTGCAGATATTTATGAGATTTATTTAATTAAATTGGTATTTATTTTAATGCAAATTGTTGAATGACAAAACTATCCTCTATACATTAAATAGAAAAAGATTCTTAAAAGTTCCTAACCTTTTAAGGTTTCTCAAAATAACTTTTCACTATATATATATATATATATATACACACACAAACCATTTGCAAAGTGAACATCAAATATTTGCCGGGTGGAGGGCTTTTTGGACGAAAACGCCCCTCAGGGCTCCGGGGCGGCAGGCTTGCCTGTGATGCCCTACTCCGTTTGGTCTAAAGAACCCAAGAAGTGGCTTCCTATAAGCAAAGCGTGTCCTGAGGGTATTTTTGGAAAGAGAAAAACTGACGTGGCATGGTAAATAAAGCCAAAAGGCACCACTCTAAGTTTTGCTTCAGGTACCGTTTCAGTCAACGTTTTAAAAACCCGGTTCAACCGGGCACCGGTCGCTTGACCGGTTCAATTAATTCGGTCGATTGACAACATGGGAAAAAATTTAAACAACATAATGTTCATATTAAAACCGAATACCAATCAGCATAATATAGATCCGTTGCATATAACAAAATTATATACATTCAAAAACATTATTACTTTCATGGTTTCATACACTGCGATGATAGAAAAACATATCTTATTCTAAATAAAAAGATTAGTAACACAAACAAGCCTAACTTAGACTTCTATTTTGCAAGAATAAAGTATATAGTTAAAACCGAGTCGGAAAGCTTTTTAAGCTAAGATTGGTTAGTCTCACACTCTCACCTTCAAACATTATCAAGATCCAATACTTGTAAATTGTCATTTTTGTCTCCTCAACATTTACGTCATTATATGTTTTGTATTACAAAATACTTCCTCATTCACACCATTTTTTATTCACACGCGGCCAAAGGCATCTTGAAAAATAGCTAAATGTTCAACAGCAAAAAAATGTATAACGAACCAACCAGGCATAGGATAATCCATCAACGGATCAACCCGTGAACCATCGTCAGATATGTAAATACTTGTGAAATGCAAACAATGGACAATTAAGTAAATAACTCTGGCCTGAATCAAACACATGACCTCTATATGTATGTCAATGGTTGCTTGTCAAAAAGGATATATGGAAAGAAACCCCTTAATCCCTTGTACCGCATTAGTACCTACACAACCAATGCATACGCATGTATAGGTCCACCCAAACGATTATGGTTGTTGTACAAGCATGCATAATCCATGTATCGACTATGGCTTAACAAACATGTCATTTGTTGGCAAGAGTCCTGAACAGCTAAATTATAATCAACCATGCACAAGAGTCTCCATCCTTAGAACTAGTTACCACTATGAATGTTTAAAATACAATCAAGAATGACTGTCTTTGACATCAACAATGAGTTTGTACCGAGAAAAAAGAGGTAATGAAAAAAAGGCTGTTACATTCTTTTAGATCAAAATTCACATGACATATTGTTAGGCAAGGAAAAATAGAAAAACAGAAAAATCATAAGGAATACAATTTTATTTCTTGATTTAAAAGCAGAGAATGAGACTAACCCAATTGCAAGCTCCCCTTGCTAGTTGCCAATCTTGTAAAAATGGTACCTAACTCACGAATGGTTGACTCAACATTCTGAAGAGCCTCGGCTTGGCTCTACATGTAAATATCTTGTAGCGGGCAATTTGTTGTTACTGTTAATTTTGATGTTGGTCTAATAATGGCTGAGATCTTCCATCTGCTTGTTTCCTGGAAAGTCAACAGCCAACAACATAATCAAGGGGCTTATTAGATAAAAATTTTTGTTGCTACTTCTTTCTTAAAAGTTATTGTACTTGGCAGAATTAGCAACAAATATGTTGACAAAAAAAAGTGGCAATTAAGTATTAAGTAATATTAATATTTCTTAAAAGACAACTTTGATCGTAATATGTAAGAAACTACTTTTTCAACACCAATAATCAGATAACCAAAGTCATAATTACCCTATCAACAATGGCCACAAATTAATATCATCTTAAAAACATGAATAATTATTTTTAAAAACCTAAAAAAAAATTATGGCTAAGCAAGATTTAGTTACATCCTAAAATGGCAGCGAACTATAACAACACAAATCATTGCAGTCTATTAACTCCAAAATGAGAAAGACTTGCTATTGCTATATTAAATATAGAACGGGCCACACGTTTCACGTCCGGTCAGGTCAGGTTAATCCCTTTGGATGTATAGCAAATGGTCTATTACCTAATTCCACCCAAACCACCAGGTAACTGAGCAAGTTGAGTGGGATTGGGTACACATCAAATAGACTATTTTTACTTGTTAAAATGTGTCTGTAGGTAAAATGGGTTGGGTCAGCTTGACCAATTGGACACAACCAGAGTTGGCCAAAGAAAATAGACAAGAAACATACAATATACTTGCCTATTTATAGGCTTAAACACACAATAAGAAAACATAAAAGAAATACATGGATCCTACCACTAATTTAGTGGTTGATCATGCCACTGCCCACAATAAGAAAGCATTACTGAAAACAAGCAAAAGCACACATGGTTGATCATGATACTGCGCACAATAAGAAAACGTGGGACATGCAGAAATACTAAACATAAAATACCCACATAAAATATTAAACATAACTCCTAATATATATTATGCATGAACGTGGGTAAGGCACTAAGGCACACATCAGTCCATGGTTGCAGGTCCAGATGTTAAAACCATTACACGGGACCGATTAGGGACCGAGCATCCTTCTAGAAGAGCTACGGCAACTTGTATTGCAGCACCTGTACATTGCGGAGACCGGTGACCTGGTGTGAGTGGTGATGAGTGGCAGATATCTTCAATGGCAGTGGTAATATTAAACTCACATTCAGAAGCTCGTAATATAAAGCTCTGTTTTTGTATCCCTTGTGTTTTCCCAAGTAGTTGCTTTGTGGGATGGATTCCCAACAAATCTCTGATCTGATAATGATGAAAGTAAACAGTTAAATGTGTTAAAAAGACACCCCGAATTCGCGAAAATGGAAACATGAACTAAACGCAAAATGGAAAATTCATCATGGTTACCAAAACATGTCTCCAAAGATGAAATAATTAATGACAGTTTGATCAAACCTTACTGGTTCTGTAATTTTTGGCAACACATGTAACGCACTGTGATGAAGGAATTCAGGAATCCCAATGTAGGGTCGGTTACTTCATTTGCAACAGCAATTTCCTTCACCGATGCCTTTTCCTGATACACAATTATGAATCTTTCAATTAGCTTTGAATATTAAAGTCTACATTTTGGGACAAAAAGTGTAAATAAAATCGAGAAAAACGTAATAAAAAGCTCTCGTGGTCTCTGTATATCAATGTAAGTATGTAACTGTTTCCTTTGGCCTATTTCAGATGTCAAGTATGTCAGCCATGAGGCCATGACAACCACTTGTGCCTTGTGTGCAGGTTAGCTTTTCATAGCTTCACGCATTCACCATTGATCACAATAATCGGAAGTAATTTGTCTGTTTGAGTTCTACTGACATTTATCCCAACTACTGTAATATTTGGTTTTTGTGCCTTTTTTTTCTTCATAATTTGCAGTTTGGTTTATCTGAGTGGCAACCGGACTATTGGTTCCCAAAATCTGAACGACCAAGGTATGCACTCAATCATTGTTTCAAATTATTTAATTTAAATATAATTATAAACTATATGTCAAAATAAGAACAAACAAATAAAAAGTTAAAAAAATATCCCTAATTTTATATTGTTTTTCGTATTTACCCTTATCCCACATTTATCTTATAACATCGTCCTGGATGTTCGAAAATATAACTAAAGTCAGGAAAAGAGGAAAAAGAAAAAAAAGGAAAAGGAAAAACAAAACTTTCCGGGATGAATATGTTGATGAATGCAAGTTATGAATATGAATATGAATGAATATTGCTGAACTTAGTGCAGTCATGTGCAAGTTATGAATGCAACCTTTCCGAACACACATAGCAACATATTAACATTTCAAAAGTAATCTACATAATATACGATATAATCATCCGATAACCTAAATAATAGAAGATAATTACGAGTATAGCAAACACCAACACTTCTGGCTTAAATTAAAATGTGGTTGTTAAGCCATTTTCACCTAGCACATTACATTTTTTTTTTATTATTGTATAATAGATGGGGTTTTAGTGCTATTATGCTATAAACTTTTTTTTTTTTCCTTATTTAAATTGTTTTTTTTTTTTTTTGATATGTCGATTTTTTTTAGCTTATAGTATATATATATATATATATATATATATTTTACTTAATTTAAATTTCAATTTTCACCCCATTCCTCTCCTGTCCATTCCCATTATCTTACAAAAATGGTTTATCGCTCATCATCCCCTACATTTTTTTTTTAATTTAGAAAAAATAAAGAAAATAGATCGAGAGAAATGGAGAGGGAGAGGGCGACACGTTGGTCACCCAAACTCATCTCTCTCTCACGGTACCGCACCAGTATCGTTCAGTACCCACTCCCTCTCTCATGCACTCCCTCCTCTCTTATGTATTGGTTTGAATGGTTGTGTACTTGCCTTAGAATTCGAAAATTGGAATATTTTTTTTGTATTGATAAAATTATATATTTTATTTTTATTTTGGGTTTCCTTTATTTATAGTGACCAAAATACTTGTATCTACCAATGGGGTGAAACCCCAGTGGTACCGCCCCCTAACAATGAGTTCTAGGCGGCTAAAAGGCGCGGGTTCGAATCCTTGCTTAGCAGATTCCCTCCCACCTAGTTCTCTGGGGAGTCACCGGGCTGTTGTCTATGCGGTATGGACATAGGGTACCAATATGGTACATGAGATCAGAGGGTTCCCACCCAATTACCCTTTTTTTAAAATACTTGTATCTGTTTCACTTAAATGTATTTTATTTTGTCATTATTTTTATTGATTGAAATTTTACATTGAGTGTAACTTTTAAATAATCTATAAAAAAAATATATTTGTGATTTAGATGTTCATTTTAGGCTTTTCATTTATTAGCATACTAGTATAGATACAAAATATATATGAGAGAATTTTGCCCTAAATTTTCACTATTGCCTTTTTAGCAACTTCCATTCTTCCTACTTTGGCCACAAGTCTGCATCAAAACATTAAAATGGATAATACATCTACAAAAAATATACAAATTTTACATTAAACTTACTTGTTTATTCACCTACAACATGTCGCTAGTCAAAGAGAGTAAACTTGCAGTGCAAAGCATGCTTTGAATCTCAATCTCAATAGCAGAGTAAGTTTGGTCCCATCATAAAGTGTTTCTCAATGAACCACCCTTCTCCACATGCTTCACAGTTATATTTGGAACATCAGATTAGGAACCCAGAAAAGTGATTGTGCCAATTCTCTGGAAGTTGCTTTCACTTGTTGAAGTGCCTCTTCAAAACTAAACGGTTGAATCCACATTAAGTAAGCGATAACTAAAGAAGTGGATCATGACACCCCTGTACAACAATGGCCAAAAATCTGACCTTTTTGTTCTTGAACATCTTCAAAGTAATCAATCACATCATATTGGAGACATATAAGTTCTTCTGCAGGGGTGTCTCGAAGCCAAAGGGTCTTATACACAAGGTCTTTGTTGAAATACTCAGGACACATAAACCCGGAACAATTTAACTCATGTGTGATCCCATTTTCATGAAGAACGTCACTGTTTTGTAGCAAGATAATCTTCAATTAAGCATATGGTGGCAAGTGTTACAAATTGTTAGACCTATGGTGGCAAATGTTACAAATAATGGGTAGTAATACTCATTTATTAAAACCAAGGAAATGACAATATTACACCTTTATATATCAATACAATCTTCTACCATGTAATTGGAAGTTGAAAACGGACTTGGAATCACGTCGAATATGTAATTTACACTTGTAATCATCATCATCATCATCATCATCATCATCATTATCATCATCATCATCAGAGGTGGTGGTGGTGGTTGTTTCACTACAACTACTTACAGCAGCTGCTCCCTTAGGAACCAGCTTCAATCCACACTTTCCAATTCTAACTTTTGGAAACTGTGACTTGTCAAGCTCCATCTCAACGGCAGTAGATGTTGGGTCCCACCATGAAGTGTGTCTCAATAAACTAAATGAGACATACGTTACCCATGTAATGCTAGAATCATCAACAGTCTCCTCCTCCCAATACACATCATCATCATTTTGAGAATCCACTGACTTTTCCATGTGCTTCATACTTATAAATGGATTAATAAGGCCATGAGTAGTTGCGCAGAATAAGAAACCAGAAAAGTGATTGTACCAATTCTCTGGAAGTCACATTCTAGATCTGTCTCCTTTGACCAGACGAGGTTCAAACCCCCTCCGAATCTCTAACTCTGGTAGTCGAAGGATCATACACCCACTTTTAACTACCTTTCCCTAATAAAATTAACACAAATTCTGCTTTAACTATATATTATTATTAGTAAAAGTATAACTATATACATAGGCTTGAGAACTTCAAAACAACTTATATAGTAAGAACAACAAATATAAATATATACCTGAAGCATGGATTCTAGTAATCTCTCCCCACCAGTTTTATTCTTTCCCAATAAAAATGATACGTCAGATAACCATTTACATCTTCTATAAGCATCATCTTTGATGACTTCAAGTGACAAGCAATAGTCTGCTCTGAGATTAGCAAAACTTGATGGAAGATCGGGCAATTCAACAAGATTTTCACAACAAGACAGATTGAGTAGTTTGAGGCGAGTAAGTCGCGAGAGGCTGAAATCTAATCGTGTGAAATAATTCCCATCTAGATTTAGCTCTTGTAAGTTGGATAACTCACCAATCTCAGTGGGTATTTCTCCATCTTTCAATTTACAGCATGTCAAATTCAACTTTCTTAAACCAAGCCCATCTAGATTTTTATTGAATATATCTTTTTGCAACTTCTCAAAATGCTCTAAATCACGTAATTCAAGATTCTGTAGACCTTTTAAGGTATGAAAGTTGCAGTCTATGTGCTTTAATTTGGAACAATATGCCAAACTCAGCGAAGTAAGGTTGGTACAATATTCTCCGATTGTTAAGGGTAGGATTTCTATGCCAACCCTCATCAAAGATAGCGTTACCAAGTTATCCATGTTTGCTTCTATCTTTGGAAACTCAACAAGTGCTTCGCAATATGAAATTCTAAGAATCTCTAGTTTTTCCATCCCAACAATGTTTGGAAACCTTGTAAGCTTAGGAGCCACTACCTCTACATAAACAAGACTTGCATGATTTCCAAGTGATTCATGAATCTCTTCTAAACTTTCACATCCATCGAGTGTCAACTTCTGAAGACATGGGAGTCCACCAAAATCAGGTGTCCTGACAAGTGCTTTCATGTAATAGAGTTCCATCTCTTTCAAGCATGGTAGATACTGACGCATGCACAAGTCAAATTAACCAAAATATTCATTAATAGTGGTGTTAATGCTATGATAAGTATGGCTATAAACAGATGGAAATAACATCCTAATACATTACATATGTACATCTCATACACATATTTTAATGTCCAAGGGTCAAGTGAAACTTACTTTTTATACAGAAGATAGATGTTCTCAACTCTCAAGACAACTCTTTTATATACATGTTGCTCAGAGAGGGATATGGAAGCAAATATGTGGTACAACACACTAATACAACAGAAAAGTATATATGCTCATGCCAAAAGTATATTATGTGATGGACAACCTAATAGAGTCTAGAACTTTGTAGTCTGTTGTTATGTAAAGCGGTTTTATTAACATATCTACAAAACACTCAACAAGCGTAAATTAGTCACTGAGGATCATGCCTACTTTTGTTATGTTAAATAAAAGAACAACTGAAGTACCTTGTAACCCTTCCAAAGTTCTTTTAATTGTGAGCTGTAGCTCATTCTTAAAACAACAAGCTTCGTTGGTTGAAAACTTTCAGGGAATGGACTTGCAGGATAACCTCCCCAATATATATACCTCAACTCATTTGAAAGAAAACTGGGCCCTTCATCAAACCTATGAGTATTCACTTTAAGGAATCTTAGTTTCTTCATGTTTGAAATAAACATAATGAAGTTGTTCAATGAATGACCATAAACATCATATTGTATGGTTTCAATCTTATCATTTTCCTGCAATAAAGGGAAAATAAAGATAGGTTTGAAGTATCATATCGATATGTGTGTGTATCATTCAGTGTGCATGTTGAAGAACTAGTGTATAAAAAAAAAAACCATTGTTGCATTCCTCGAACATATGTCTTCAATGTCTTCATTTCGCCAAACCCTGCTATATTTTTCAGGATTTTTGGGATGTTCCCCTCTAACAATGTAATGTGCCATTTCTTGAACCAGATCATGCATATCAAACACACCATATATTGAAACAGTGATGAGAGCCTTTTGTATCAGCACCTTTACCCCTATAGTAGGATAAAAACCGCAAGCATCAAGTATCTCCATTGCCTTATCTTTGCTCCCCGACCTGTAGAAACAAGCAATATCCAAGAATAACTCTTTTTCCACATCTTTAAGTCCATCGTAGCTGATTTTGAGCTTTTCCAGAATACCCAGTTCTGGATGATATTTTAGTCTATCCAATGTACTATGCCACTCATCCTTGTCTTTGTCATACAAAAAAGAACCCAAAACAATCAGGGCTAAGGGAAGCCCAGCGGCATAAGCAACCACTTCTTGTGAAAGCAGCTCATAATCTTCTACAGGTGTTTTCGCATTATATGCACGCTTGTTAAAGAGTTGGACAGCTTCCTCATGTGACAATAAAGTGATAGGAGAGACCTCGATCTCGTCTACACTTGTTAGCAAATGTTGATTTCTAGTTGTAATTATTATGCGGCTCCCCTCATTGGCGGATCTATGTGAGGGCCCGGGGGGGCCCGGCCCCCTCCGTTTTTTGGCTCCGCAGTGTTATTTTATCCATATTTCGTTTAAAAAATTATTTCTCTTAGTATTATTTTGTGGATCCTGTGACTTTCGGGCCCCTCCGTCACTTTCGGCCCCCTCCGTGACTTTCCTCAAGATCCGCCACTGGCTCCCCTCACCAAACCATTTACGACATCCAGCTAATGCCTCGAGTTGGTCAAGATGATCAACATCATCAAGGACAATCAGTACTTTTCTATGACATAACATTTGTTTAATCTTGTGTTTTCCTAATTCAACACTCTCAACGTGCATTTGTTTGTCAAAAACAGTTGAGAGAATTTTTTCTTGCAGACTTTTTAAACCATGTTGTTTGGTTTCTTCCCGTATATTTCCAAGAAAGCAACAACTATCAAAATTGGGAGAAAATTCCATGTAAAGTGAAGTAGCAAGAGTGGTCTTACCACCTCCCCCAAGCCCCCATATCCCAACCA
>JAOEHQ010012878.1:0-15968 GCA_025447715.1 Asclepias incarnata
TTGGTTTGATATATGTTGAAACCGGAAATGTCGGTTTGGTTTGAAAATTAGTCAAAACCGGACCACGAACACCCCTAATAATTACTATATAAAAAAGTTATTCGGCTCGGCATGTACAATACTACATATAGTATCACAACATATGACAATTTAAGTGTTACACTGTTAATAGTATATATGTCAAGTGATTTTGTTGTCTACAAATTTATCGTTTTGAAAAATCAAAACCCTAAGAAGATTTAAGAATTATATGAATTAAAATTTTTTTTAAAAAAAAATACTGAATAAGATATTTGCAAAGGACTCAACCCAAACTGAACATATTTATTGATTTGGATTTGGAAATCGTTTGGCTGGTTACACTTTTTTTGGTTTCTGTCTAGTGAGTCATTTCTCGGCTTCTCATTCGTGTATTTGGGCTACAACCTATGCGATCCTACAAACAACAAAAATTATGTTTTTTTTTTATCTACACAATTTGTGCTTGACTCACTTTAGTTTGGGTGCATGTTATTCAGCCCAGGCCCAATAAACCAACAAAAGGTCAAAAGCTAATAGTTTTACTGTTTTACATTGTGAAATAAGCATAATTATATTTCGCTAGAATCGTAACTCGTAAGTGAATTTAATGTGACTCAAAATTTTAAAATTTATAAATAAAATAATTCGAAAACTTTCAGCAAATCACGCGACGAGTATATGAAAAATAGTTTGTCGATGGCGATAACGTAAGAAATTGAGAGGGTCAAGGAGGGGGGATGCATGAAATATATCAAAATTAGTTAGAAAGATTATTTAGCCTAATTGTTAGTTTGAGCCTTGATAAGGTGTTTTTTATATATGTTTTTCCACTCTATATTTCTATCTTCTTTCACATTTATTATTTCCTTAATAATAATAAGTTTTCTTCCTTCATTTATATGGAATCATATAAAACTTATCAAGGTGATATGGACGACTATTGCCAAATTATCACGCTGTTATATTTATAATTCTAATAACTTGTTAAAATTTCAAACTTTGTTAAACAAAAACTTATTGTTCATTAGACAAAAATATATAACTAAAAAATAAAAATAAATACAATTATAGTTTAATTTAGACTAATAACTTCTCTACACTTTACCATTAATATAATATTAATTTCTTTGATTTGTACTACTAATTCATATGCATATTTATTTTCATTCATTTTTAAAAATGGATAATTAAATTAAATTAAAGTAGAGAATACGTTAGGAGGCCAATTATTATCAACATTAGGGCATTAGGTAAAAACCAAATGAATATATATATGAAATTAGAAGGATATATGCCAAATAAGTAATAAAATCAAATTAGGCCCTGGCAAGAAGAAATTAATTAAAGGTACTACAAAATTTCTCCATATATATATATAACTTAGATTAGAAGTTATATTATAACGAATAGATCGAGAGATCGATGTAGAATCATATATATAGCAACAATTCGATCACCCATAAAACATGTTCAATTAATTAATTAATTAAATCCTCCATGTTGAACAACGTACATGAATGTACGTGTTGTAATGTAAATGTAAATATTAATTAGTAAATGGATCATACCTAATGCATGAATGAATTAAGATTATTTTCTAGCTAGTTTCGTTGCGTTTTGTGTTTCAAAAGCATCTCACGAAGCTCAGCTGGATCCATCTGGTTTTCATGTCCTTCTGGCTTGTAATAACCAGTAACTGGATCCGGAATCCATGCAGTCGATTTATTCGATTCTTCATCACCTCCTTTCTTCATCATATTAACCACATTCCCCCTTACGGCTTCCTGTGTTACACCACCACCTTGTGATGTAATTGATGATGCATATCCACGCCTATATCAAACATGACCATCTAAAATATTATTATTACACCATTAGGAATTATATATATATATATATGATGATTATTATTATATATTTGTTATACCTTAATTATTCGATTTTCTTATTTTATGATCGACCAAGTTTACTTGTAACATATAAATCGCACTCTTTGTATACCAATTAATATAATTAAATCAAGGGCGTCTTAAGTTTTTAAGAGGCTGAATGCAAGCTTTCTAAGATAGAGATAATAAAATTTACGTAATATATATCTTAAATTCATTGTGATTATTTTTTCCTCATGCATAATGGCTTAATTAAGTCCTGAATACATAATTTGAGCTGATGACTTTTTTTCTCATGATATAGAGTGCACAAAAAATAAATAATTATGTGACGTTATTAAAAAACACAGGCCTAAAATCCTAGCTCTAGCACTTTTTATCCATATATAATAAATAAATACGCAGCAATTTTTATAGATCCATCTTTTGAGGTTTATGAATAATCAAACACAAAACCTATAGAATATAATATTTTATTTTAACGACTAAAGTCGCATCATTTTTAATTTTATTCCTAAATTACTCTAAATATTTCTAAATTCACCTATATCGGGAATTGAACCATAAGAGATAGACTAACATAGTATTTACTAAAATGAAAGTATTAAATCATATATAACAAAATTTAGTTAATGCAAAACATATATAAATTACCTAGCAACAAGTGAGCATTGATCAACAATGAATGATGACACGATTTTAGCTTTGGAAATAGATGCTGCCATTGATGATGATATTGAAATTGAACTTGATAAATGAATGCTTTGGTTGCAACTACAGAAAGTTCTAGGAACAAACTTCTGTAGCTGCTGCTGCTGCAATCAATGAACTCGAAGGTTTATGAGGTTTAGTAGGAAGAGCTAGAGAGATGTATGTTAAAAAAAGTGAGAAGGGTATTTATAGAGGACGAGAATAGGGTTTTACTAAAATCGGGTTGGGTTTAGTGTATAGAGATCCATTGCACTTTTTATTTATGGCTCACCAATTAAAAAGTCCATATTTACGCAACATATATCTTTATTTATTTTAACTTTTTACAACAAAAAACAAAAGAAAAGCGGTAAAGGTCATTGTGGTCGGAATCTACGGATCATTGTTGAGTATCCGACACTTCCTTTTCCTTTTCAGGTCACATATTAGAAATTAGAAAAAGTATACATTATATGTAAACCGTAACCTGAATGTTTATGTCAATGATATGTAATTTCGTCATATACATAATATATAGAGAAGGTAATGATTGTACTCGTATGGTTTAACATTTAGACATAATCGTTGACCAAAACTTATTTACTCAGATAGTCAGATTATATACATTAAATTTATTTATGGGCTAATAGGTGCTGGATATAACTTGGGTGGCTGTAAAGGCAAAAAAGAAATTAACAAAATTTCTTTCCTGGTCTTTTAGCTTTTCGAATCAAATAAGAATCATCCCTATTTATTTAAAAACTTATCCTCGCAGCACATAAGATGGTGCGGCTTAGCTTAATGTACCTATTATTTTCCCAACATTTATTATAAGAAATGAAAAAATCGATTTGGAAATCCACCCCGTCACAAAAAGATGATTTGTATGATATTGTTTTTAAGCCATATACACAACACTAACTTAACTATTTGCAAAAAATAAAAGTAGTCTAAACGGGTAAAGTGCAAGTTTATAAAATGCATTTGAGGTACAAGTAGGGGTGGGCAAAAAAACCCGGTTCAAATAAACCGTAGTCAAAACCCGAAAAACCGGTTTTTCCCAAACCGGTTCGGGTTTTACGTAAACCGCCGGGTTGAAACCGGTTCGGGATTTCGGGTTTACGGACAGGGTAGAGACCGGTTCAGGATCGGGTCAGGCTCTGTTTTTGGTCAAAAAAAGGGGAAAAAAGGGTCAAAAACCGGTTTGAACCCGGTTCGGGTATGGTCAAACCCGGTTTTGGTCCCGTTGACCAAAAACCGGGTCGGGTTCGAGTTCAGGTCGGGTTTTAAAAAAACCTGCTTTTGGGCACCTTTAGGTACAAGGCAATCACAGTGTAGGAATATTTATGGTCTCAAGTTGGAAAGGGCCAGTTTTGTTCAATTAAGTGTCAAACTGTCAATGGTTGGAACAATCGCTCTCGTTTTCAACTAGTATTTCGAATACAATTTGAGGTTTTTTCTTTTCTTTTTTTAAAAAAAAATTGTTATCAACCGTCACTACATTTTGCTCTACCATCTATTTGTTTGACAAGAAATATTTGATTGAGGTTTCATTGGATTCCTTATCAGGCTAGAGGGTCATGGTTGGCTTTTAACGTAAGTATCAGACCTAGTGATTTTCCTTAATAATATTGCTATTGGTATGTTTAGCTGTCAAGATTTGAGCTTAGTTTGTGGTTTATTTACTTTATTATATATTTATCTATTATTTATGTTGTTTTTAAGTCTCGGTGTCGTTGTAAGTTCAAGATAAGTTGATCAATATTGTAGGCTTAAAATTGGTTTGATTATTATGTCATTTCAATGATGTAAGTTTGAAAATAGTGATTTTATCAATATCAATATAAGAGTGTAATATAATATTATTTTCCCGTTATTAGTACGTTTTTATACCACAAAATAACAACAATTTTTTTCATAATAACAATAATAATAATAATCTTTATCTTATTCTTTTTCTCCTAAAAGAACATAATCATTGATGTTTGACAAATTAAATTGAGGCTAACATGAGACTATCCGGAACGAGGCGTTGTTGCACGTTGGTCAGATATGAAACGCCACTAGGACGCCAGATGGAGGCCACGTACACCGCCCAAGAAGGCGTTTTGCATTGCATCCCGGCGCTTTCTCGACGGGCTGGGAATTGAAAGTAAAATAATATAATAAGAGCCAACGGCTCTATTCCAACGGCCATTGACCAAGTTTTTTTTTTTTTTTAATTCACGCATATATATATGTATATATACATACCGCTTACATATATATATTTATATATATATATGATGTTATGCTTGAACGAAAAAAAAGAAATCGAGTAACCAGGAACAGAACCGGACAAAAAGAAAGAAAAGGAGCCGCTCACCTTGAAAATGAGAAGGAAGAAGATGAGGAGGAGGGTGGTGTTCGGCGGCAGCAGCAGCCGAAGTAACAGCAGCAGCAACAACCCGCACGGCAACAGTAGTGGTAGTCAATAGCAACAGCAGCAGTCGATGGTGATGTGATGTAGAAGGAGAAGATGATAGGGTGGTAACCGGTTATGTGAAAAGTTGAAGGAAATAGCCAAATAGGTGTTTGTGGTAACATATATATTATATCTCAATTCCTTGTTGCCAGCCAGTTGTCCCGTGTGGAAAAAGAAGAAAAAGACAAACCGAAAACATGATGGCATTCAGAGGAAGAAAAAGAAAAGCAAGAGGGAAATAATTTATATACATATATATATATATATATTTACTTTTATGTTTTGTATTAGATTTTGATTGTCAGGTGTAAAAACAAATAAAACTAAAAACAAAATAAAACAAAAAAGTAAAAAGAAAATAAAAAATAAAAGTCAAACACAATAAATAAAAAATACAAAAAATGGGGCGTCTATCAGAAGCCCCCACTCCAGGAAAAAGGAGGGGGCATCCCTTCTGCTGACTGGGCGCCACATGGCAAGAGACGCCACCTTCAGGGCTTCCATCAGGAGCCCTCACTCCCAATAGTCTGATAAGGTAGCGTGTTAATTCAATGATTTAAAAAGTGACAAACAAATCTTTGGGCAGCTGCAAAATACATTATCGCACCGAAAGGCGAGGCAGGTGTGAGAATCGGGAATTGAAGAAAGGGCGTGGCCGCGTGGGCGGCGAGGATTGCTACGCATGAGACACCAAAGATGTAGGATTTGATTCAAGAGTCAAGACTGATAAACTTATATCATAAGCCCATTACATCAATATTGGGCCACTACAAACCTGGGCCATCACTGGGAAAATAGAAAGAAATAAAAAAACACATACTAATTTCACAGTTTATATCTGGGCCTTACAATCCCTCTATAATTCTTTTTTTAAGAAAAGCGTTCTTCATTGCCTGAATTTTTTCAGCAGGATCGAAACAGTAAAATAATTATAAAAAACCATTATATAAACAATGGCGGAGATGGCGGTCGGCGGCGGCGATACACCACCGAACAACACCATTTACATCAATAATCTCAATGAAAAAACCAAAATCGACGGTATATATCCTTTTTTTTTATCCTATTTATATTTATTTTTACATACATTAACTAACTTGTATAAATATATAATTTTTTGACCTAATTTAGTTACTGTGAATAATACTTTCAGCTGTTTCAGACTTATATTAACTGTGTAATATTTTTTTAAATTATATAGAATTAAAGAAATCACTGCAAGCTGTGTTTTCACAATTTGGGAAAATATTGGAGATATTAGCATTTAAAACCCTAAAACACAAAGGACAAGCATGGGTTGTTTTCGAGGATGTTTCGTCTGCGACTACTGCTTTGAAACAAATGCAAGGTTTTCCATTCTACGACAAACCGATGGTATGTTCAATTCCACCTTTTTTAGTTACATCTATACTTTTAAGTCACCAGGGTTTCACTAGAAACAATGCCAAGTGCTAGAAACATAGAGGTAGAGAACCTTAGGGCTTAAGTGAAAGGAGGATAACTGGACAAGAAAAACTTGTTAAGTCTTTTGATACGCATTCGGAAAAAATGGGGTGGGGTATTGTGCTTTTATAAATAAGTAGATGACCAGTTTTTGAAAGAGTGTTTGTTATTGCTTATCCCTCAAGCTCGTATTACATATAATAGTTGTATTAGATATATAGAGATGGTAAAGATATATGATGTATAAAAGTGACTTGTTACTTTGTTAGTGTAAATTCTGTTACGCACGGTAAGAAAACTAATATAGTTGTAAAGTATTTTAAAAACTTGTGTGATCATTAAGTAAAAATTTTATTAGTTGGTATTATGGCAACATGGAAATGTCAAAAATTTACTTCCGAGTAGAGCTTTATAAAATGCGAAATGGAATTGGAGAATGATGGGCACTACTATAAATTAAAAAGATGCAATCTTTAACTCAATTGATGATGCTGGTAGTTTAGCCAGCAAAGGGATATAAGTCCTAGAAATCTAGTTACTCTTTGCTGCCTCTTATTTTAGTTGGATGTGTTTTCTTTTTTTATTTTATTTTATTTTTTTTATGTATTATGTGGTAGGTTTGTGCAATGAAAACTAGTATAATATTTCTTATGCATGATTTCAAATCTCCACACGTTTTAATTTTTTTCATGATAGAAATATTAACCTAAAATATTCATAGCTTAGACACTAATGCTATTTGATTGTGCATTCCAAAATGAGTTATCTTAAATTTGAATTTATGCTTTTAACCAGTCATGAAATTTTATCCATTTACTTGGTAATTTATGCAAAAAAAAGGCAGTATCTAAATAGTTACACATGGTACTTGGTCATACTCAATGTTTCCTTTTGACATGTTTTAATATTATTTCATTTGATGATTACAGAGAATACAATATGCTAAAACAAAATCAGATGTCATAGCAAAAGCAGATGGCACTTTCGTACCCCGTGAAAGGCGTAAGAGGCATGATGAAAAAGGTGACATTTTTGGTTCTTGGTGTCTTGTGTGGTCTTTTGGTAGCGAGTTATATTTAATAGTATCTCATTGGTAACTAGGTAAGATATATATTATTTTCTATATTGACATTGTTTAGAGCACCTTTTAATACCTAAGGACATGAAACACTTCAAGAATGGGCTAAGTTTTTCAGTGGAAACATGTATGAAAGTTTAATGACTTCTTTTATAATACTGGTAGAAGGTTTGTACGTGGAGTGTCACGATTCATGTAACTTTAAGAAACATGAAATTAGATGCGCTGAACTTGACCCAAACTCTTAAAAGGGGGTTATGGGTAGGTTTCTATATTTTCATGGTTTATTTGGTTAACCTTTGAATTGTACAATGGATCATGTTGGAATATCATGAAAAATAAGGGGCGGGTAAAGCGGGTTAAGGTTGTGCAGATAATTAATAGCGAACCGGGTAAAACTGAAGAAGAGAAGTACATCATAAGTAGTTGATTATCATCATCATCTGCATATGTGCCAAACGTGTACCTCCAACAGTTTCTACGAACAAAATGAAAAATTGTACACAAAAAAATTCAAGTTTTATGAATAAAGTCAGGATTCTTGTTCATATATTACAAAAATCTCATAGCCTAACAAAAGTAGAATACACATCACACCTTAATTTTAAAATTCATCGCCTGTAATTTGCATTGAAAAAAATTAATTAAACAAAAAATTGATTTGATAAAGATCTTCGAATGTTGAAAACAAAAAAGCTCTCGAGTCTGGAATTTGCATTGACAAAGCAACGATAATTGTCATTGATGTGGATTGGCAATGGTCATTCCAAGAGGCCGGCATTTTTCACCCGTTCAGAGAGAGGAGGGAGTTTCAGGGGGTAAATAGTGCTTTCTAATATTTTAACAATGAAAACATTAAAAAGGCATATTTTCAAAGCTCTTGGGTAACGTTAACTTTTAAGAAAGTATTGAACTACCCTGGGGAATAACAAAAAATTTATAGGGAAGTTAATTCCAAAACTTCGGAAATACTAAAACACTATGTCTCTCTTTAAACTTTGAGAGATAGCAGCCTTCAATGATGACCACAATGATGATCAATGTCATTTCTTCATTGCAAAATGATTTTTTGTGAGTTTTGGTGTTCTAAGATTTTAATAAAGTTATTTTTTTGTTCAAGTTTAAAATCAAGTTTTTGCTTCAGGTTTTTATTTACGATTCATGTTCTTAGGTTTAAGTTGAATCTAGGTTTTGGGTTGGAATTTTAAATTTATAGTGTGATTGATTTTCTTATTTATATTCTGCTGTTTGTGGTGGTAAATGTTATGACGATTTGGATGATAATTGACTACTTTATTGTGCATTTCTCTTATTAAGTTTCTCCTCTCCGCTGTTGATTCCTTGACAATCCGGTGTTAGGCCTGTCCCTGATTTTCCAGTATGACCCGTTGTGCAGTTTAAAGTTTTGCCAAACCAAACCTGAAAAATATAGATAACTACTCAGACTAACCTGCTTTTAAAAGTTTCGGTCAAGTTTGCCTCCCTTGTCTTTTTTTTTGATCAGCTGTTCATTAGACATAACAAAAGGTTGGTCTATACATTGAAACTTCTGCATTGAAATTTCTATATAAGTAAGTTCATAACCAGAGATGTTAAATACCTACGATGGATTTACTCAATTGTCAAATAGAATAGTAGTCGGCTCGTTGGTAAGGTGAGAGCTTCAAGCCCGATTTCTGGTGGCGCACCCCCCACAGAGAATAAGATCCAACTACTCTTCCGAATAGGAGAGGATGCAAGCCCGGGTGAACCATTTTCGACTGGCTAATATAGGAGAATCGGGGTATAATTGATCAGAAGGAAACCCAAGAGTTGTGGATTTTTTTATTATGGCGTCAAATTATATTCTTCCCCGTGGGTTATTGATACTTCTGCTTAAAATCAGTTTCATGCGAACCATATTGACCAAAATTTCTGTGAATAAGGAGAGAAGTTGTGCTGCCGTAGACAATCCTTTTGGATGCCTATTACGTTCTTACCAGTGGTTATAATGTTTTTCATGTAATAGGGAAGAAGCGGAAGGGTCAACATGATGCCAATCAAGCAGCAACTGGTGTTAATCCGGCTTATGTGGGTGCATATGGTGCTCCTCCTCCGGTAAGCATATTTACATTTGATCGACTTTTGTAGTGTTAATCACGAATAGTTACGTCTTTTTTGTATACTTCAGTTGTGTGGTTATGCCAAAATGATTAATTCAATAATTTGTCTCTTACCTTTGGTGCAGTTATCGCAAATACCATACGTTGGTGGTGCTAAATCTGGGATGCCTGAGGCACCAGCCCCACCAAACAGCATTTTGTTCATCCAAAATCTTCCTCATCAAACTTCACCGATGATGCTGCAAATGCTGTTCGGCCAACACCAAGGCTTCAAGGAAGTAAGAATGGTGGAAGCAAAACCAGGCATTGCTTTCATAGAGTATGGAGATGAGATGCAGGCGACTCTTGCCATGCATAGCCTCCAAGGGTTTAAGATTAATCCTGAAAGCCCTATGTTGATCACCTATGCTAAGAAGTAGATTTATTTGTTTTACGTTTCTTTGATTGCTAGTAAATCAATGGGAGATGTTAGCATTCTATGTGTTCAAGATTATTTTGTAGTAAAAGCTGTACTTTATCTGGTTATAGTACTACCTTATGTGTCTTCTACCTTAATGTATTTTGAACATTTAGAAGTTAATGGACTCCAATGGTAATGGGTGGGTAACGCAACAAGCAGTTAAAATTCATCGGGTAGTGTCCCCATGTCTGCTTTTATGTAATGGGTTCTAGTTCTATAAACTATCAACCAACTCGAAATCTTGAATCATAATCAGCTCTACAAGCTTTTTGACCCACAGCTCAAACTTAAGCATGATTCAGTTTTGAGATATTTTTGCATCAGGTGTATAGTTGGGGATTTTTTATTTTGTGGTGCTACTTGAAGGTTTGGTTTGGTGTTTGAGTATTTTGTTTTCCTTTATAAATACATTTTTGATGTAAAAATGGAAGCTGGAATTGAAGCTGGTCTTTATATACTAGGAAAGTTATTGTCGATTATTAGATGTAAATAATTATTTTTACCCAAAATATGCAATTTGAAATTTTGGGACACGATCAATTGTATGAGAGTCCACCTGTATTCAAGGAATGCTTGTTGGTTGAAACTCCTATTCATTTAAGAAGTGTTTGGCAGTGCAAACTACGCAACCAATAATGCCACTAGCCAATAATGTCAACTAAACAATTGAATGTAGAGGTGGGCAAAAACCGGTTTTTCGGGTATCCAGTTAGAAACCGGTTAATGGTCAAAAAACAAACAAACCGGTTATTACCAGTTAGTAACCGGTTAGAAACCGGTTATTGGTCAAACGTTGACCGGTTATTTTTCGGTTATTTTCCGGTTATTAACCGGTTAAACCAGTTAGTAACCGGTTAATAACCGGTCCGAATACCTGAAAACCAAAACCGGTTACTAACCGTCGGTTATTCAAATAACCGTAACCTGTTATTAATAACCGGTTACCGGTTTCAGTTTCGATTATTAATAACCGGTTTGATATTGAATATTGGGTTTGATTTCAATTTCAACCCAAGGATTCGATATGGTATTCTTGCTTTATGGATTTTGGATTTTGAAAAAAGTAAAATTTTGAGGAAAAAAGATGCAGGTTGAAACTGAGACAGGAAATACGACAGCTAAATCATCATATGGAATTGTTAAACAGTAGACAAGTGACGATGTCAATCATTGGACTTAAAGTCTGCATTTTCATAAATATTTGGCCCGAAAGCACACATTTAAAACTTTGGAAGACGATTTCTTTGGAAGTTCACCCTTCTTCAAGAAATGCTTGCAAGTCCCAATGAAATGCAATGGAAATCCCTTTTCATTCAAGAAGTGTGGGCAAGTACAAGTTAATACTGTCAATTAATCAATAGAATGAAGGTCAACAACACAAGTATGATCACGATGATACATCATACACTAAACCCTCTCCAACTCGGAATTGTGTTTTTCTAATTGGTCTTTTAACTCCTCTCTCCACCCCTGAATCAGTCTTTCCTGTTTCTTGATAAGATCAGTCTTCGTCTTCAGTTCTTCTTCCATCATGGCAATATCCTGCAATTTATTAAAAAGGTTTCAAGTATATTTCATTACTTAGTAATGTTTCTTAACTGTAAAGTTTTAACACAAAAAATATAAATCATCATTGTCATCCAGGCGTTGATTACCTTTTGCAAGACTTCTTCTTTTGTTGGTTGATCCTCGCGTTGCAGACCAATAAAGTAGAGTTGGAGTTTTTTAGCAGCCTCCATAAAATCTCTAGCATGTCTCTCCACATCAACTAAGTCAGCAAAATAAAACAAAAGGGCCATTAGCTGAATATTTATGAAAATAGAACCCAAGACAAGTACAATTAAAAAAACATGATGCTACAAAACCTGTATGTAGTGAAATAGTCATTTCACGAGCATATTGAGGGTAAATTCTGATAGACCACTTATTACATGTTTGAACAAGAAAGCTTTAAAAAGTTTTTCTTGATACAGGCTCTATTTAATGAAGAGAACCCCATTCCAGAAGACGACAGCCTAGATTAGTGACTTGAATGATATAAAGAGGGGAAAAAAGCAAGGTGCTTAGTATTGTTATGCTGCTTTAACTAATGAAGGGATAGGCAAAAAATGGCACGATTTGGTTCAACTAACTCACCAACATATTTTTGTATTTTCTACATACCTAACGAGTTTAATATGAGTAAAAAAACTATGTTTTTGTTACTAAAATAGCAAAATGATTTCCTTCAAATGAAATGAATTACGCCATTGTAAGCATCTGAATACACAATAGCCGGATTTTATCCTGTTCTACACATTCCTGTTTCATATTCAGCTAGATTTCTAAATATGACATTTTTAGCTGTTCTCTTAAAATACAACTAAAATTGATCAGTTCCCTTACAAGTAGTTTGAAACTGACTCTAGCCATTGGGGTCAGGATTTACCAATCATAGTTATTATCCTATTCTAGAAAATGTTCCATGATGCCGCAGATTGCACAATACCAGATACCTAGCACTTTGATAAAAAGAGAGACAATAACTCACTCTGATGTGAAGGATGGGGAGATCGATCAATAGCTTGAAGCTCTCTGGCAGGAAGACAAGGGAGTAAAGCAGCCTCCAATGCCATCACATATCTGATCATATCATCCTTTGTTGGAAGTGGTGGGGAATGCATTTGAGTATCATGTGGATGTTGTTGGTCACCTGACTGCCTTTCCGCCATATTTATACCACCCCCTAGTAATTACTACAAAAACACACAATACAAACAACATTTTAAGACCACAAAAACAACACCACCCAATTTCGTCAAAGGAAGGGGTACGGGGGAGGTGGGATATAGACAGTTATACCTCTACCCGAGGGTAGAGAGATTGCTTTTAGGAGAACTAGTACTACAAGTTCCTTTATTGGCATAGAAATAGTATTATGTAAAAATTTGATCTTAAATACCAAGACTTCAACACATTTAAGAAAAGAAACGAAAAATCATATAATTACTTATTTTCCAGAGCAAGAGAAATGGTCTCTCGGGTAGGAAGTCTCGGTATGGAAGAAACTGTAGGAAAGATTTTGGTGCTAACTCGTGTCTTATGCACCTTTTTTTACACCTTAATGCACCAAAATTTATTGGTTTCGTCAAGGTGTAAAAAAAGTGCGTCAACGTGTAAAAAAAAAGTTGCATTAAGCTGTAAAAAGTTGCATCAGACACGTGTGCGCACCAGAATCTTTGTTACAACAAGAATTTTAACCCGTGCGTTGCACGGAAGCTAGAAATGAAGCTAACTACATTTGGCCAAAACAATCAACCTGTAAAAAAGGTGATACATACTCAAAAGGTAAATTGATATATACATGTATACATTGTTATTCACCTCATTTAAAATGTCTATCAATAACATGCTAAAAACCACCATAAAGTAAAAAAATTGCTAACATCTTGCAGAGGACAGCCAAAAGTAATTTACTGTCTGAATTTTTCATTAAAGAGTTGGCTGATTAGTATTTTGAGCCACCCGTATCGTTTTGACCAGGAGGCATGTGATGTTTATGATTTCACAGAATATTTTGGAGTTTATGGGAAAAATTAGCTTTAGGGACAATGAGCTAATCTAATTAGCTCTTGAAACCTAATTCAAAACTAAAACTTTAATATACATGTTATTATAAGCATATATAGAGATTTGTAATAAAGGTTTCATACATCTCTTAATTTGTTTCTTTATGTACACAGTACACTACAGTTTATGTAATCTTTGTTTATTACGCAAATGATACAGACATAACTAACCAAAAAAGTACATAAACGGATGACGTTACCATGGAAGAAAATTGATGGTCACAGATTTGTCAGCAACAACAATTGTTCAAGGGGTAAGAAACGTTATCGGATCCATTTGTCACCAAGTTAACATAATCTCGATAGTTAACAACTGAACAACACCTCAGAAGCACTTAGGCATAAGTTAACACAATCTTTTGTACTCAGACATTTTATCAAACACCATAAGTGCATAAACCACTTTTATTAATAACACAAACAACTGAACAACACCTCAAAATCAATAATCTAAACACATATTCTTGTCAATAAACTCTAAAATATAAATAATTAAATAGTTACAAAAAGAAATTCAATATTACCCGGTTGGGACTTGGAAGAACAGAGAGAAGAAACTTGGAAGTTGGCCTCGATTGGAAGTTGATTATAAGATGGAAACGATAGGCGCATGGTGAGAAGAAAGGATTAAAGGAATTAAGGGTGAGCCGAGAAGTTAAACTTGGCGATGCAGATGATGATGGCGATGAGAAGAGTACGGAAGGGAAAAAAGAAAAAAAAAACAACAGACGTGTAAAGCTATTGGCTCTCCTTATATTAGCTTTGTAATCTTCATATCTCAAGCTTTTGCCGATGACGGTGATGATACCTGAAAAACCAAAAATTATTATAAGAGTAAAACATGACGCTGGCAACATGTGGTGTTTTGGAAGAAAAAGACCAAAGGAGCCGAGGAAGAAGAAGGAAGCAGATGGAGAAGAAGAAAAATAGGGGAGAATAGATTGGAGAAGGAGAAAGAACTGACTGGAAACTTAGGGGGTGTTTGGTAGGAGGGAATGATAGAGAATGGAATGGTAGTAAAGAATGGAAATGAAGAGAAAGAGAATGGGCCTGGAAATACAAATTTCATTCTGTTGTTTGGTGTGAAGACGGAATGGATATAGAAAACAGACATGAGATTAAAAAAAAAAAAATAGAAAAGCTTTCCAATGTCATGTCAAAATCATCTTTTCAAGGTAAAAATAATAAAAAAATCCTTCATGATTTCTTCTTCCAGTACAGATTTTAAAATTAAATCACAACCCACCAAAATTATCCATTAGGGTTTCAGAATCGGATAAGATTCAAGAGTTCTTCCATTTTGTGATATTAACACAGAAATACCTTTGTTAGAGATGAACAACAGAGAAGAATAAGATTGATGGAGACGAGCAAAGCAAGCTAGGGTTTCAAAATCACAATCATCAGAGAGCAGTAGTGGGAGCTTTTGTTAATTTGGGACAATATGTGCATTGCACGTGCTAAAAGTATTTATACCCCTTTGAATTTTGGGTGACTCTTGTGATTCACACAGAGAATAAAATTTTCATTCTCCTCCATTCTTTTACTTTTTAAAAGGAATGAAAAGAATGGAAAGAGAATGACATTTTCATTCTCCATTCCTTTCATACTCTCCAACAAACAAGAGAAATCCCCCTGATTCCATTTCCTCCCTTTCCATTCATCTGTACCAAACACCCCCTTATTCTCATCTCGCACGTTTTATACCCTACATCACTAATATGACTTGTAGGGTTAGATTCTTTCTTCATTATTGAAATATATAAATATATTTATATATTTCCCTATGCGTTAAGGTGTTGTATTGTACAAGAATGTGAAACATATTTACCACCCTTAAACAAGATCCAACCATTAAATATTAATTATCTAAATAAAAAAATTGTAAGTATAGAAGTTTGAACTCTCAACTTTTGAATCCAAAGACACGAGAGTTTTCCAGTAGAACTAACATTTAATGATGACAAACACTCACATCATTAACTACTAAGTATCTCTCTGATCATCAACATAAATAATACTAAACAGAGCCGGCCCTTTAGTATAATAGGGTTAGGCACGGGCCTAAGGCCCCCAATATTTAAGGCCCCTAAATTTTAGTTTTTTGGGCTAGGCATACACCGGGATTTTTTTTAAAGCATAGTTATTCAGAATTAGAGAAACTAAACAAACAGCCGCTCTCCTCTTTCTGTGAACATGAACATCTCATACTC
>JAOEHQ010012889.1:0-15967 GCA_025447715.1 Asclepias incarnata
ACCCCCCCCCCCCCTCTTCCCCGGCCGCCTTCAACATTCGAGAAAGAGAAAGAATGGGAGCAGGTCAAGCATTGCCGACGACAACCACCTTCCCCGTTGAATTGGGACTTTCTAATTTCAATAATGAAAAGGCATTCGACTCGATGAATTGGGACTTCTTAATTTCAATAATGAATCAAATGGGCTTTCCACTTCGTTGGCTTCATTAGATCAAAAGTATCTTATCGTCCTCCAGGACTTCAATTTTAATTAATGGATGCCCTACCCAGGAATTCGATTGCAAAAGAGGAGTCCCTCAAGATGATCCGCTCTCACCCTTTCTTTTCATATTGGCAATGGAAGCATTCTCAAACATAGCCGGGATTAAACTACCAAACCACGGTCCAAACATCACCCATCTCTTGTATACGGACAATGCCATAATAATCAGGAGGTGGTCACTAACTCATCTCCTGAACATCTCGAGAATTCTGAGATCATTTTATCTCGTCTCTGGCTTGAAAGTTAACCATCACAAATCTTCTTTCTATGGCATTAATCTTGCTATGGACGTGTGCACCAACTCTTGTAATATACTCAAGTGCAACCCAGGACTGTTTCCTATTAACTACTTGGGTATACAGTGGGCGCCAACATGAATCACATTAAGAACTTGACTCCTGTCATAAAAACCTTTGAAAACCGACTTGCCATATGGAAATCCTCTACCCTCTCACTTGGCGGTCATATTACCCTCATTTGCTCGGTGCTTGAAAACCTCCCTTCTTACTTCTTCTCACTGTACAAGGTTCCGGTAAGTGTTCTTTCCAAACTTGAATCGATTCGTAGGACTTTCTCTTTTTTTCTAGGGGGGGGGGGGGTCCTGAACAAATAGGAAAATTCCCTGGGTTTCACGGGATAGAGTAATCGCTTCATCTGACTCGGGTGGGTTTGGGCTGGGTGATTTACAAACTAAAAACATTTCCTTTTTATCCAAATGGTGGTGGCATTTTCGTAAAGAACCCGACAGTCTTTGGTGTCGAGTCATCAATGCCATCCATATATCTCTAAGAAATAGTACCCCTTTGCCGATTAAAAAGAATCTGGTGGGAACTTGGAAGTCTATCACGGACTTGAGTTCTCACTTAGACCAGTTTGATATTGCTTTGGAAAGTATGATTACAGGTTCATTAGGTAATGGCAAAACGCTCAAATTCTGGATAGAAACTTGGCTCGGACACAGGCCTTTCTACTTACTATTCCCGGATTTGTTTAATCTTGAAAAATACAAGAGTTGTGTGATTAAGGACCGATGTACAGGGGGTGGTCCATTTTCTCAATGGGAATGGCGTTGGACTCATCCTCCTTCCTCCCAACTAGAGCTCCAACAACTACAAAGAATGCTATCCCAAATCCAAGAAATCACCCTCTCGAATAATGAAGACTCCTAGAAATGGGATTTAGATCCTTCACAATGCTTCACAGTCAAGTCTATGCGATCCCGATTGCAAAGTGCAGCAAATGGACCCAAACATTGGGTATTCCCGTGGAACAAAATTGCCCCGCTTAAAGTCAACGTTCTTGGATGGAGAATTGAGATGAATCGCATCCCAACCGCTGATCAACTTTCAAAGAGGAATGTCCCAGTGCCATCGTCCTTATGTTCACTATGCAACCTTCATGACGAAACCACCGTTCACCTCTTTATTCATTGCCCATTTGCAGATTACTTATGGAGTTGCATGCTTTCATGGTGTCGACTCTCAATCCAGAAGCCTCAAAACCTCAAAGAACTAGTGGAAATCCACATAAATATCAACATAAGTCCTCAGAAACAAAAGCATCTCCAACTGATTACGCTATCATATATTTGGGTATTATGGAAAACCCGGAATGACTGCATATTCTCAGCCAAAAACCCCTCACTTCGGCTGGCGGTTAAAGAACTAAAAGGGACTAGCTTTTTTTGGTTGATTAACCACTCAACTAACTCGGATATTAGTTGTTCCCAATGGAACTCCTTCATTTTCTAATTCTTATGTAATGTTACCCTCTTTTATTTCCACAAACTTTGTATGCTACTCTCTAGCATCTTGGTAGATTTCACCTTAATAATATTCTGTTGATGTTCAAAAAGAAAAAAAAAAAAACTCTGACTGTCATACAAAAATGTTTAAACAGTCACATCTTTATTCGAAGATAGATGTTATTGCTTGAAGCCAAATCTATGCCTGTAAACGAACCGAACGAATATGAACATTAATGAACAAACATATAATTATATGTACTATAATTCAAATTCAATATTATAAAATATCCATCACCTAATTTTTTTTACCGAACAATTTAACGAACGACTCACGAACATAAAGTTGTGTTCATGTTCATTCCTTAAGAAAATTGGTTTGTTCATGTTCGTTCGTTTTTGTTCATGAACGAATGTTCATGGACACGAACAAACATATAATTATATGTATTATAATTCAAATTCAATATTATAAAATATCCATCACCTAAATTTTTTTACCGAACATTCCTAATTATGATTCTAATATTAAACATTCATCTAATTAAAAAAGAGGTTAATATCCCCAAAAAAAAAAAATTCCAAAAAGAGGTGGGATGAAAACTTTAAAAAATGAAAATATCTTAGGGTTTGAGTTAAAAGAAGTATTTATATATATGTTTTTTAAAGTATAGATGATTAGGTATAATAAAACTATATTTAAACAAATGTTCACGAACATAAACGAGCGAACGTTCATGAACATAAATGAAGGAATGAGAGTTATATACATGTTCGTTCGTTTAACTAAATGAACGGATTTTTGTGTTCATGTTCGTTCATTTAACGAAACGAACGAACACAAACGAACTTTCCTCCGAACGGTTCATGAACTGTTCTGGACGTTCAGTTCGTTTACAACCTTAGATGAATCGGTACACCTCCTTCGCTCATTGTCTATGAAAACTGACTATTGAAATAATCTTGACCTAAAACCTCTTAACATACTCATAGGTTATTTTTTTTCCATCGAAGACTTGACAAAAGTAAAATGATTATTTTTTTTATTATTATTTAAACAAAAGTAAAATGCTTTTTTTTTAAAGGTAACTTTTATTAACAAGGTATACGCCAAATTGGTGATACAAAATACAATGGTCAGACTATCGGCTATTACTCGAGCTTGAAACGACACCAGTCGATCCAACTAATGTTTACATTCTTTTTTCTATTCTTATACCAAAGAAAAGCCAACGACTTAATGCTATGCACAACCGCTTCAATCTTGATGGTTGCATTACTAAAACTCCGTTCATTTCTTGCCTTCCAGATACACCAGCACGCCACCATAATAATTCCTTTTAGAACTTCCTTTTCCTTTATACCAATTGCTAAGTTCTCATGAATCTCGACGAGATCTTTGATCGAGAACACAAAGAAAGGTTGAGCCTTGCACCAAGAACTAATGAAACCCCAAACCAAATTTGCTAGACCACAGCCGCAAAACAAGTGTTCTGTTGTTTCAATACATTCCTCGCACAACACATAGAAACCGGTTCCATTGTAACAATTACGGTAGGACAGAGCCTCCAAAGTCGGGATACGGTCTAAAACGAGGCGCCACATGAATATGTTCACCTTAAGAGGGATCCATTTCGACCAGGAGAAAACATACCTTTTTTTTTTAAATGTAGGAGAAGACATACCTGTCGCTATAGTCATGAGAGCTGCGTAAGAGATCTTTAACTGCTTTGACTGTCATTTCCTTACTTTGACTACATTGCCATATCCATTTCTCGTTAGTACCTGAGAAACATGTCACTCAGAGGCTCGTTTTGAGATCAACCAACTCCCTCAGCTTCGAAGCAGTGGAAGGGGCTCTTTTCCAGTTAAAAGCTAAACGAGTTTTATACTTTTTATTATATTTGTTGTTGTAAATGGGCCGAATTATTGGGCCTAATATTTTTGGTATCGAAACTCATTCTAGCGCTTATTGATGAGTGATGGTTAGCATTACTGTATCCTTTCATAAACATACACATACTACTGTGTGTAATATTTAGCGGCAGCCATTGATTCGACTTTCACACAAAAACGCTCAAGCTTTCGGGGCTCTTTATACTTCTAAGTTTAGCTTTAATCTTCTGTAACAATTTTTTTCTCTTATTTATTTTAATTTAATTTACATATTTCTTACATAACTTTGACCTAGTAGCTTTTCAATTTTGATATTATTATAATTCTGGCAGTTAATTTACATTGAATTTTGAGGCTTTTATGAGTTAATTAGGTTAAATGTTACAATTTTATTTTTTATTTTTTTTAATCTGGCAATTTCAGATATTGTTATTATTGTTATGATGAATCGGTTCAGTGATGATATGCCTACTTCCAGCAAGATCAAATTTGACGACATTAGCGATGAAGATGAAGAAGAACTAGAATCGGCTTCTGATGATGTTAGTTTCTTTGATTAATATATACACATTACTCGTTTTTATGCTTACATATATTCATATAAGTATTATTATAGTAATAATAATGTGTATATATCGGTAGATGCTATGATAGTTTATTTGAATTAGCTGAATACAAAGTTAGTTCTAAGATGTACAGTTGATGCAGTTTTGGATTAGCTGAATGACGGTTTTAGCTATTTTGACACTGGGGTTAGATCAAATAGAACAAGTTTTTATGGTGATAAAAGAAAAAGAGTAGGAAGAAGGACAGAGCGACACGTGATTGTTGTGCGGGCTGGATGTGTTTTAGTTTTACCCTAAGGTTGGTTTTACAATATCCAACCCCATCTAGAATGTACGATTGATGTGGGCTTTTTGGCTTTCTTTTTCTAGTGTACTTAGGGGTAAAGTTAGAAACTTGGTGAATATCACTTACTTTGAGACAGTATAATACTAAAGTCGATGGTTTTATATTCTGGGACCAATGGAGGGAGTAAAAATTTACCAGCAGAGAACACTAATCTGCCGCATGACAGTGTTTATTACATAGTTATGTAAGCAGCGGCATTAGGTTCTTGATGCTGTCATCTTGCTTGGCGCATGTTTTGTATTTGTATTTAATTTCTTGTACATTGTGGTATGCGTTATATTTGAGAGCGTATATGATGGATTTGTGTTTTAGGATGGGAAGAATGAGATAAATGAGGTGCTTGCCAACGTTACATTTGAGGAATTGCAGAAGGCACGTTCAGATGGGTCACATGTAATTAATCAGAAGCCTAAGTTAGAGAGGAAGGGTAAACGAGAGAACAAAAATAGGTAAGCGACTTGTGCAAGTCCTTTTTTTGTTCATATTTTTTTCGTTTATGTTGTTGTTGATGGTTGAGTATGGTTACATATTTTCAGGCCAATGGAGATCAGTAGCAAAAAGCCAGTTGGTAGATTTAGAGAAGTCATTCAGGCTCCTAAAAAGGTTAGTTATGGGTTTTATAAGCTACTTTTATCAATCAAATCATCTTATGTGTTGGCCGTAAAAAGGAGATTGGAGCCATTAACTTATGAGATGTTACTCCCCTGGTATTTTATCTAGTGAGAGTTCTGTGGTTGTAATTTAGGCTGTTTTTGCAAGTGTAGTAGTAAATGCTCTTCAATGCAAGCTTGTGTATGCATGTATATACATAGAAGTGCACACACACATGCCATTCACTTCCTGCGCCTAGTATCATGTGTGTTTTAAATTTCTATGATAATGGTGGTGTGTAACAGCTTTTTTATTATCTATCTGTTTTAAACAGGTTATTCGTGACCCTCGTTTTGAATCTTTATGCGGAACACTTGATGTAGATGGGTAATTTTCATTTCTTCCCTTCACTTGCATGCATTTAGATTTGTGAAGTGCATTCATAGATTGCGATGGCCACTTGGTACACTTTGTTCACTGCCTTCTGAGCTTCCATCTTGCAATTACTAGTCGAATATCTTATTTGAAAGGCAAAACCTTAAATACACAAAACTATCCACCTTTGCATTACTTGAACCGGGAACCTTTGGTAAGCGAGGCACCCTCGATACCAGCATATTGCTTGGCCAAAGGCCTGTTGGTGATACTAGTTTATTTCTAAATCTACTAGGGATTATTTGGATCCTTTCAGTCTTTTTGAGAGCTAATAGCATGCATCTTGCAGGTTCAAGAAAAGATATAACTTTCTATACGAGAGCGAGCTTCCTGATGAGAAAAAGGTAGCTTTTCAGAATTCAAAAAGTTTGTACGTGTATACACGAAATATTTCATGAGTTTTCTGAATAGTTTTTCATGGTTATGATAGCGATTGAAGGAACAGATGGAGAGGACAAAGGACCCAGAAGTCCTTGATGGCTTGAAAGAGCGAGTAGCATGGATTGTAAGTCCCTTTGACTAGTCAAAAGTCAGATACTTGTTTGCAATACCGTTCATCATAGTGGTAATATTTGTAACTTACCGTGTGTTAGGACAAGCAATTGAAAGCGGCATCCACAAAACATATCAGTAAAGAGATTCTTGTTAAGCACAAGAAGAAGGAAAGAGAAGCCGCAAAACAAGGGAAACAACCTTACTATTTGAAGAAATGTAATTTCTCTCTCTCTCTCTCTCTCTCTCACACACACACACACACACACACATAATTACAGACACACATGCATGCTAGTATTGATTATGACATTCTTTTTAATGTGGTTGGTATCAGTTTTGCAACAATGAACTTTTTTTTAGTGTTTTTGACTTTTTGTTCACGAGTACCTTGACGAACATCTTTATCAACTTTTTGTTTCTTTGCAGCTGAAATCCGAAAGCAGCAGCTTGCTGAGAAGTTCAAGGAGCTCAAGGTACATAGTTATATATATATTACATATTTCCCTTTGCTTGCTTAGACTATTCATGCCAAACAGCAAACATAACAATTTTGGACATAGAAATGCCAAAAGCAATGGTCATTCTATCCATGTTCCTATAATTTTGTGAATAAAAAAAATATAAATATGAAGGAAGGAGGTTGACACAATCCCGTAATTGATCACTATTACAAGCTATTGTGTTCTTTTTGTATTCTTTCCACATTAATGGTTATTTTGCAATGAAATGCCAAGTATAATTACTTTATAAAAAGTTGATGATCAACTTCTTTTTGATCACCACTTGCTGAATGGAGTGTGAAAACCTTTGGGTGAATGCATAGCAAAGTAGTCTACTGACTTCTTAATCTAAATGGATACCAGTTTTTTGGTTAAGTTGATACCGTGTGGTGACACTTTTGCTGTCTTAATTTCTTTTCTTTTTACATTTTGATCTATAATAAAGAATCAAATAGTGAAGTTTTAGCAAGAAACGGGTTTCCAAACAAGCTTACATCCAACAGCAGTAATCCAAGATAACATTTTGTTTTGTGTATTAACTAGGCATCTGGCAAGCTTACTTCCTTCATAGAGAAAAGGAGGAAGAAAAATGCTGCAAAAGACCACAAGTTCATGCCGTATCGAAGACCAAACGACAACCAACAAGAAAACTAGACACATTACTTTTACTTGTCTTGTAGTTCAAGTACCTAACATTATGTGTTACTTTTGCTGTTGAGTTGATGGTAGTTTTTGGTTTATTTAAGGTTTAAGATTCTGGCTGCTTGTTCTAGAAGCTTAGTTTCATCGAAAGTGATGTGTCACTCGATTAGCTCCGTGGAAAACTTGTCTTTGGCATTTGACATAGTTGAAACGCATTTCAACCTCTACATGAATCTTTGACTTATGGAGGATCAGGATAGATAACCCATCAACTTCATTGACTAAAATAGCTTTTTTGTACTTTTTTTTTTATATTATTGCTATAAGAGATCCACTAGCAAGATACTGGCGATCATATTATAGCTATAAAATAGCTTTTTTGTACTATGATTGTAACTTGTGTCCCTTGGATAGTTCATGAAAATAGTAATATGTTTATAGGATGAGAATACGTTTTAAGTTTACATGCCATTTTTTGAGTGTGCAGAATATATTATATATTGATTGATTTAAAGATCAAGAAAAAACCATTGATGATACGCCTCATTTGATTACAACCATCAACTTGTTTGAAATTGAGGCTAGCGACAAATTGAACATGAAGATGAACTTGATGATCATCTTTATTACTGCTTGTGCGACATCCGTCTTAGCACAGCTAAAGTCTTGAAGATAGAAACAATGACCATGATGCAAAACGACGTGCGATGAACCTTGCTTCAAACTTTTGAGCGACTTGACTTGCAATGATGCAAAACTAACGACAATTTTACATGGTTGATCGTCATGATCCATGGGCAATAAAATTCTATTTCTGAAATTAAAAATTTCTTATTGAAACTTGAATATAAAATGTTATAGCCACGCATCATGCGGGTATGGTCTTAGTATTATTGAAATGCAAGTAACTGAAAATATCTAAGTAGAAAACAACAATAGTCTAGTATTTTTATTTTCATTTATTATTATTATTATTTTGTTAAGCATCTCATGGTGGAGATTTGCTCTTTAATTTTTGGCAGAAAGCTGAAGATAATTGATTTGGTTCTCAAACAGATATATATATATATATATATCATTGCATTTAAAGAGTGGGAAAATGCGTTTCCATCACAATATAGTTGACAATAGAAAACTCATACACAACGGTCATTGCTTTATACAATCTGTTCTAAAGATTGTATAGTGTGTAGTGCATGAAACATTTTGAATGGTGTAAGAGTTACTTTCCAACTTATTGCACATAATCATAGAAACTTGAACATTATAAATTTGTCAAAGCCATGGAAAACTAAATAAATCTTTTTTTGATAACCCACTTGGTAAAAAAAATATCTATTGAAATGACCTTGATTTAAACCAACTTAAACACTAGGCTTTTAAAGATGGTAAATATTAACTGAATTTAAAGCAAATTATTATTAGAAATATGTCTTTTCCTTGAATTTCAAGGTAGGTTCCACCATTTTTCTTAAAGGTTTGGTACATGGATGTGACAAAATAGTAGATACATTTGAACCTACAAAACCAAGTACTAGTATTGCTTCTAAGAAACATTTGCCCAATAAATCCATTCTAAACTATGTTCTAAATTAATGTGGGTCAGCCAATTTTTTTGATTTTTGACAATCGACATAAAAAGCTAGCTGGAGTTTTTTTTATACAAAATATCTTGTTTGACATCAAAATATCAGACTTAAAAGTTTGGTTTTGTGTCAAGTTTGAAGACGTATGAGCCATAAACGTTTTAATCATTTTTGAAGCAATGTTCATAAATGATTTAGAATATTTGAAAGATTTCCGTATTTGGATTGTGGGAGATGAAGTAACTTGACTAACTTCCCTGGTCTGTATGTTAAAATCAACAAATAGAAAGTAGAAGACACTGGTGTTCATCGAACCGTTCAAACCGGGGTATTTGGGTTGGTTTGGGCGGTTTCAGTTGTTAAAGTCTGATCTGGTGGTTTAAGTTTTGAAAAAATCGGGTTATTTGATCCGGTTACGGTTTGAGCAAAGAAAAAACCGTGAAAACCGGACCGGACTTTCACAACTCGAAAATTGAATTCAGTTATATAGATATATAGATAGATAGAAACCGAATTAACAAAGTATAGTGTCGATAAAAGAACCCGTTCCAAAACTAGAGACCTTTTTGGCCAAAATCCTAATCCTGCATAGCTTTTTTCCCATCTTGTATAAAGTGTTATAAGTAACTCAGTTTATTGATCTCAAACTATAATATATACACCTTAACTTACTACCCTTAACTTCCTACTCATGAAAACAATCTTGCATGACTTTTAATGCAAAAATACAAGAGATTTGTATTATGTGCATAAGAAACTCTTTTTGATTCATATTTTTACAAGTAATTAGGAATATTACTGTGATTTGGTTAAAACCACCTAATGGTGGCATACATTTTGGGTCGTTTAGGTCACTGAACAATTGGGACTGAAAATCCCCGGTTACCGAGTGACCTAAGCAACTGGTTTCATATAAGATACGTGACCTATATTACCCAAAAACATAAAAGTAGGTAACGTTAACCCTATGCCAATTCTCACTAATCCCTTTGAAATCACACATCCAAACACACCCAAAATCTATTACAACCGCATATGCTTCCCAAAATCATATAATCAAGAACAAACAAAATAATGCTATAAACAGAAGTTAAAGATTAAAAAAGAATTACTCTTGAATTGTGACTGATCTTTAGCAGGAGAATGGTTGCAAACTTTAACAATCATAACAGGATACCCATTTATCGACGCAAACCGAGACAAATATACACAAATTTATATAGAAATAAAAGAGAGAGTAAAAAAAGAACTCGAAACCGTCAAACCGGATTGGCTTAAATGGTTTGGTCTGGTCCGGTCTGATAACATACTTGGTCTGATTTGGCTTGATATACGTTGAAACTAGAGATGCCGGTTTGGTTTAAGATTTGGACAAAACCGGACCAAACCGGTCCATGAACACCCCTATAAGACAGAGAAAATCCAGGAAAATATAATAATGTTGGCGTGTTACTAGTTTTCACCTAAAGAATGACAACCCTACTAACAAAGTAGATATGGATCATGAGGGGTCATTTTCAGACATTCTTTGACTCGTCCAACCATCACGAAACACCAGTTCTCGAGCTAATGGTGCCCTTTAGGTAAATGCCCATGTAACATAGCTGACTATCGTCACAACTTACAAGTAGTCGACTAAGTTTTTCTGTATGCTCGATATTCCAGAATACTCGACAAATAATCAAAACAGAACTTGCGGATTTTGCATAAACCACAAGCATGCGTTATATTACGCAAATAATATCCTGGAAGAGCTTCAACTAAAGTTCAACCAAACCATACCTACTTCACTGAACTGAAATACAAATGGAATTCACCCAACAATACAAACACTAGACTCAAATAATAAACAGACTGAACGTGTTTGTTGTTTCACCTAAAATAACGAAAACCCTACTTGCAATAGTAGATGTAAATCATTATCAGTCGTTTTTGGACCTTTCTCTGACGGTCTGACCGGTATGCCAAAACACCAAATACTGAGCTCTTTTGTGCACCAGTGGGTAAAAGACTAAAAGCAAACTATTTATGGCCAACCATCATGGCAAATAAGTCGATAATAGTATTCTGAATGCACATAATTTTTATCGATCGAGACCAAACAAATTGGTATTAACCACCAAAAACTTGCGGTACATTACCAAATCCCAACTTAGAAAATGTACACAAATACACAATACTAATTACTTGTTCTTGATCTCACCTCACTACGTATATCACACATACATGACTTATTCTACAGAAAAAAGGTTACTGGCAAATCAAAAAAGTTGCTTCTAACCTCGATTTATGTCTATCAAACAAAACTTTCAAATCTTTCATTTAGGGCGTATGATCACAGTATCTAAGGATAGTCCACCTTTCGTATGTGTACAATCAATCTGCGTCATTAAAAACTTGATCTTCATCGGTACCTTTGAATCTTCAACAACAAAATCACCAGCTCGATAAAGATTCCATTTTCCAGGATCAGTCAAATAGCAGTGATTTATCGCCTTTTGACCATCTGAAGTTGAGAGCTGGAATTTGACTGGTTTTATATCCCAGCCATGGACGTGGTCGGAGTTGCAGACCCGCCGCCCGAACCGTCTGCCTGACCGCCCAAGTTGCAGGCGGAAGTAGAGGCTGTAGGTCCCGCATGGGAAAGGGAACTCGACCTCTCCATCGACTTCAAACCACCAAATTTGCTGGAGATAAGCCACGGAACGGAATCTACACAAGAAAAATCCCATTTGTTTTAGGGATATATCATTTTCAATATGTTCACATGTGCATATGGAGTCAAAAAACAAAAATTGTGATAGTGACTCCCATTTTGTTGTTGCGCTAACATACAAAATATAGGATTTTGATTTTTCCATTAACCAAAAATATATTTTTTGATAATTTAAAAGTTAATAATCGCGTTATTTAACCTTTTGGCGATCATAAGCATAAATCGCTCTTCACTAAAAGTTTGTATTCAAATATATATATATATATATATATATATATATATCAGGGACAAGCTTCTCATCAATCACTAAAATTACTCCTAGTCGAGTCCAGTGGTTGACAAAGGTAATTCCTACCTTATCACAACAACAATTTTGCAAGGCAGAATATCTTTTTGGGGTATGTATAAACCACATAGGTCCGCCATTGTTTTGGGTCATAGAGCCAATCTCTTTATAAAGTGTTTACCGTTATTTCTTGTAACAACCTAATATAGAAACACTTCATTTTGTCGTGGGCTAAACTTGAAATTTAGTTCAAAGATATAAAGTAACAATTGACTAGAAAATGAAAGAACCTAAATAGAATTTAGACGAATAGAAAAATATAATGTTGAATTTAAAATGCCATAGTAAGAATATCTTTAAATACTAGAAACTGAAAAAGATGCAAAGTCTCACCTGGATTCCTCAGTAGAAATCCAGCTCCAGTACCTACGATCATCAATCCCTGTAATTGCTAATCCATTGGAAGATATCAATACACAAGCTTTTCCTGTGCCTTTATCTAACCAAACACTCTGCAAAAAGAATTCATAAACAGAATCAATAAACTTCATCAAAACTCAATAACCATTTCAAATGACAATTATGGGTGTTTGGATGTGCGTTTGAGCTTATTATTGCTACTTCAAGTCGTAAATACTAGTCTGTACAACCCAACGCAACACTGTTTATAATTATGGTTAGTTAGGGTCAAAACATCTATACTAGACAAAACTGCTAATTGAGATTATTCTAAAAGTATCTGACTACATATAACTTGAAACATTCAATAATCTGATTAACAAATTATATGATTTTAATCGCTCAAGTTGCAATAATCACTTTTAAAAAAAGCACATCCAAACACCATATTATTTTCTTAAACAACCAAGATCACAAACAAGAAAAACAAAAGAACACCTCTTTATAGTTTGCAACACTTATAAGCCTTCTAATCACGCCCAAAAATTACACAAAATAAATATTAGAGATTCCACCCAAACTATAATCTTCTTCAACAAATTTTTATTCAAGATCCTTCCTTTTCACTATCACTAATCAACAAGAAATACCTCACACAACACACACACACACACAAACATCTACTTCAATAATATTTACTTTTTACCAGATTTAATTACTTGGTCGTAGCGGTATTCGAGCTAACCCATCAAACAAGAATTTGTGGATTCTAGTAAAAATATTCAATACTACTAAATACCAAACTTCATTCTTTATCCAAAATCAAACTTAACTCATAAAGCAACAAACTTTCTTCTACTTTTAGTTTTTTTGTTCAACATAATCACATATTTAACTCAACACTTTATAGATCAAAAAGTACCCTCGTAGCACACATATACATATACATATACATACATCTACATATACACACACACACATACATACATAATACATATAGATATATAGTTATACATATATAAATATAATCAAGAATATGATTATAAAAAAAATCAAACCTTGGCACCACCATCAATAGGACTAGGTGTAGACAACCTAGCATAAATCTCCTTTTTACAAAGACTTGTACAAAATTTATCATCATCAAATACTCTTGAAATAATCATATCATAATTATTAGGCAACTTAGATTCCCAAACAAATTCAGCAGTTGATGCATAGCGAAAAGCACGGTTAAGAGATGCAAGTCTACAGATCTCTTTTGGGCTTAAGTACACTAGAACATTACCCACTACACTTTCCGGCAAGTCACCTAACCCCGGCACCGGCGGTACTACCGGACCAGCGGTGGTGCTGTTACACATAAGTAAAAAAGATGATAGCCCAGATCCCATAGACCAAAAGCCAGCTCAAAGATGGAATCTTTTTGTGATTATTGGGTGGAATTTGGATTGAAAATGAAGAAAATGTTTGGAGTAAGAAACATGGGATGGTGATGATAAATAAAGAAAGAAAAGTGGTGTGTTTATTTAATTAAGGTTTTATTTATGGAAAGATGCATTTTTATAAAGTGTGGAAGTACATGTTTAGTCCTTTAACTATTTGGTGATATATAGTTGTAAACTTTATATATTTTATCGTGTTTTGGTCCCTAGACTAAAACGTGGAAATGGATAATTTTTTTTTTGTTGGGGCTATTCACAAAGGACGAATTTTTTTTATTCAAATGTACGCAACCTAATGAGGATATTTTATGACCATTTTAGAAAATTTCCCTAACCACCTCAAAGATTATATATAACAAAACTCAGAATATAAAATTTCTTATAAAAAGGTCCATGATGGAAACCAACTAGTCCAAGGTGATTTGGTCCCTACTCCCTTGACTAAAGAGTAAAAAGATTGGTACTTGTTAAGTTTTGTATTTTCTAAACTTCTTTTTGTTACGATTTTTGTAACTTGTTACAAGTATATTCTATGAAAATTATCTAATGTTTAGGCATAATGTAACAACATTAGTTGCTCTATGAGTTTGCCTTTGATGTGGTTCGGGTTTGATATATGAGTGACATGTGAACAAGCAACAAATCGCTACGTATGTGAATGCTTCGTATGATTGAAACGAAGGTAGAGATTGCGTGTATTAAAACAAATGTATGAAAGTGATACGAATGAATTAATAACACAAACTAGTTATACATTGTACTCCCAAGGTTCAAGAAGAAAGACTACAAGTAAGAATAAAAATAGTAAACTAGCAAGGAAGATATATTATAACTTTACAATGACATTCTTACTTTGAAAATAAGTTTGAGATAACTTAGTGAGTAAATGATTTTTATTTTTTTTTCCTTCCTATTTCCACATGTGATAGGGAAAGTGGAGAAATTCACCCAAAAACTTTTCCTCCAAATTCTACTATATTTTCTTAAAATAACTACATAAACACAAATTCTTTTGTCAATCATCATCACTTCCGTCTCCAAGAGAGTTTGTAGTGGTTCTTAATAGTAATACTAGCCTGACCAAACAGAATTGGGCGATCACAACTCATTTGTCACCGAACCACACATGTGCTACAAGTACAAACATGAGTGTTCCTAATTAGGGATGGACGTGGACTGGTATGGTCCCGAAAATCACCAAAACATGGTACCGATCCCGATCCCATTTGAACCGGTATTGGGACCGGGACGGGAACATGATATCGGTATCAAATCCCGACAAGTCCCGACTAAAACCAATCTTCATTGTCACACGACATACAAAGAGAGTATCCGTGAGTGATTAATAAACAAGCAATGACATACTTTCAGCAGTTATAACAACTACTATTACGATGGTGAGGCAGAGGCAATTGTGTATCTTTCATGCCCATACGCCACGCCTGACTTTCATTCATTCAAATGTAACTATGTAAGACATTACACATTTATACTCAAAACTATAGAGCATAAATACATACTCACTGACACTCTCTTTGTATGTCAAGCGTGACTTGTGGGGATTTGATACCGATATCCCAATATCTTTCCGGTCCCCATACCGGTTCCTATGAGATCGAGATTGGTTACAGTCCCACGACCATCCCTAATTTGATTCATTAATACAACTTAATTGACTTTTCATGAATTTGATAATGACACAAGCAAACTTTAATTTAATAAAATCAAGCATTTTGATTCGTCAATAATTAGTTCGGACAATCTTTATATTATATATATATATATATATATCAAGATTAAGATATGACTTCTATAATCTATATGGTTTGCTTAATTAAAATAAATTAAAGAATTTATTTAGAACTAGATTTTATACTTGTTTCCACACACATACCCCCCCCCCCCGATATCATGAAGTAACGTGACCTACGTACATCATATCCCGGATATCATGAAGTAACGTGACCTACGTACATCATATGTGTAACACCCCAAGATTTTAAATATTAGAAAATAACCTACTTTTGTAGTTTTATCTTTAAAATAAGTTCCTAGTATT
>JAOEHQ010012900.1:0-15967 GCA_025447715.1 Asclepias incarnata
AAAAATAAGATGGTAATTAATTTATAAACTTCGTCAACTGCGCTCGATTTTCATATTATGCCTCAAGATATGATTATGATGTAGAGAGAAACTTGAGATAGATAATTGAACCTGTTGATTCACAAGAAGACCAGGAACAAATCTTCTAACTATCGTTGATTCACAAATGAATACCGAATCAGGGTATAATTCACACTAACACACACTTGTGATAGGGAGGAAAAGGCTTTTCATATATTTCATCATAAAACTAACTAATACAAAATTTAGACCCCAATTTATAGATGAGATTTATGATATGTAACCATCACATTAATAAGCTAAATTAAATATAAGAAACTAAAGAGTTAAGGATGATTCCATATCAATTTAGATGCTTCCGCGTCATATACCCTTTATATGTTGTTGATAATTCAATAGGTTATCCCATTGTTTTTTTTAATGTTTTGCAGAATGTTCCATTGGGCTTTGCAAGATCAAATGGTTTGTACAATAGAAACTGTGAAATGGTTGTGATGGATGAAAAGCAAAGGCTTTGGCCCACAAGACTCTCCAACACAGATCGTAGTCATGTCCGTATAAAAGGGTTCGACTATATGAAGGTTGCAAATGGGTTAAAGGAAGGAGATGATTTCGTACTTGAACTTGTTGATAATGGAAATAAACCTTTTATGCACTTCCACAAAGGGTAAATATACTGCCATGCTTACTCTCTAATGACATGACATTATAATGTGGCATTATAATTGATCTCATTTTCTGTTTTTGTTAACTGATTTGTTCTCTGTGGATGTTTGGTTCAAACGTTGACCCGGTTCACCGGTTCAACCGGTTGGATACAAAACCGGCCGGTTTTTTGGAAGGCGGTTTTACTGGGTTGAACACATGACATGATCAATGATTAAGTTTTAGAGAGAAATAATAATAATGATACTAATAATAATGACTTTATGTAATTTGTAATTTTAATATAGTGTCATGTGACAACACCGTGTCATGTTTATAGGCATGTCAATTAGTCCTATGTATGATTATTCATTCATTTATGTCCATTAAAAAAACTTGAGTACCAATGGACAAACCGTGACCATCCATTTTCTTGATCAATCTAAATTCCAGCTTTCACCTAATTTCTCAAAAACGGTAAATATTTATAAAAACTATAAATAAAAAATATTAGACCATTAGAATGTGCTTCTTTCTTCTTTCCATAGTGTTTGACGACTTTTAACGGTTTTTAATGGGTTTTTGTGTGACTATTTTTAGCGGTTTTTGGCTGTTTTGGTAATTAGAATCAATGCGGAGACAATCACTTGGTTGGGGTTGGTTTAAATGATTGGTGATTTAGTTATAAGAAAAATGGATAAAGGGTGCTAAATCATACTATTACTGGGTGGTGAAATAAGTTGATGTGTCACATCGTTATTGAGTGGAAAAAAATTGATGTATCACATTATAATTTGTAGTGTTGGTTTTTATAATAGTGAATGAGATAAAAAGTTATATGTAGGGTTGTACAACATTCTTAAAATTCAGCATTTTAAAATTCAGCATAAAAAATAAAAAAATATAACATTATTCAAACATTAACATCACAAATGAAGTGTTTAGCAACATTTTGATGCACTAAATAATTTAAAATCACAACTTTCGATTGATGCATCTATTGAAGATGCATTTGTATCTACTGAAGATACACTTGCCTTTAATGATTTAATCTATTATTTTTGTAACAAATATACATTGAATGAAGCTAGGAAGATACATTGGGTGTCGTGGGAGAGGGTGGCATCGCCTATTAGTCGGGCGGTCTCGGGTTGGTGAGATTAAAGGACGTGAATGTGGCGTTATTGTCTAAGTGGCTGTGGAGATTTAGACAAGAGCAACATGGGCTTTAGAAACGAGTCATACAAGCTATACACGAAGGCAATAAAAGTTGGTCTTCATTCCCGTTGAGACATTCTGTTACTCGGAATTGGAAATCCAATGTGAACGGGATAAGTAAGGTTAAGGTGGCTGGTATGGTGATCAGTAATATGATCAGAGGTGAATTAGGAGACGGGAGGGGCATTAAATTTTGGTTTGACCCTTGGTTGTGCAACCAACCGCCGAAAGAGGAATTTCCTAGGTTGTTTAGGCTTGAAAAGGAAAAGAAATGTTAGGTTCGGGACAGGTATAACTCAGATGGCAACAAGTTTGAAGGCAACTGGAATTGGTCAAGGAATCCAAGGGAGGTGGAAGAGGTAAACGAATTTGGAAGATTGGGTGTGGCTTTGACTTCAAAACGCCTAGCTGATAATGGTGATAGTGGCGTTGGAATGGGGAAGATAATAAGGACTTTTCTGTTAAGGTAGTAAAGGAATGTATAGTAAGTGAGCGGGACTGCAGTAACCGTTTTACTTTTAAGTGACCAAAATGGACTCCTAAAAAATGTATCCTTTTTGTTTGGAGGGCGGTGATGGAACGTATACCGACTCGTCACACGTTAACTAAGCGGAATGTTTATATTGAGGATGGGACGTGTGGCCTATGTGGAGAGGAGATTGAAACTGCAGAGCATCTTCTTTGCTCTTGTTGGGTGTCGATGAAGGTTTGGGATCAGGTTTGTAGTTGGTGTAAGGTAAGCCGGTTCTTTATTTTTTCATTGAGGGATTTGGTCGACATACATAAACACATGGGGTTAGGGAAACAGGGTAAGAAGGTATTTAAAGGAATCATATTTGTGATATGTTGGTGCATTTGAAAAGCCTGGAAAGAGTGGCGGTTTTCCAAGGTCAAAGTTCATGCGGAAAAGATTGTTCAAGACATCAAGACTCTCGGCTTTTTATGGTTTAAAAATAGAACGAGGCATAAGGAATTAAAATAGGAAGAGTGGTGTAATTTTAATGTTGTGTAAATTGATGTATTTGATTGCCCCCTTTGCTGTGAATAAAATAACCTTAACTTTTCAAAAGAAAAAAGCAAATCCCAATTATAAAATGATGTAATAAATTTGTAGTTATTGTGCATCAACATTATTTATTATTGGTTTATCATTTAAGTATACATACTTAAAAAATATTATTATCATTTTAATAAGAATTTATAGTTTAAAAAACTTAATTTTTTTATAATAGTGATGCTTAAATCATATTTTTTTTAGTCGTAGACTACTAAACATGTTTTAGCGTATTGTACTGGACAATAATGGGTCGGGTTATTTGGGTTTCGGGTTATTCAGTTCGGGTTATTCGGGTTTTGGAGAATTTTAAACTAACCCGTAACCCAACCCAAATAAGATTCGGGTTATTCGGGTTTGGGTTGTTCGGGTTCGGGTTTTTTGAGTCGGGTTTTGGGTGACCCAAATAAGATGTTGTATTATATTTACATGAAACTTTAAAAAAGTAAAGTTATCAATATAATTTCAATTAAAAAATCTTGGAAAATATTGATATTTATGTACATTAACAAACTATTTATATTCTTATTATACGATTTTTGAGTTCTTGCATCAAAAGATGGTTGTATTATCAAAAGAAAAATCATAGACGGAATAAATAAATCACAAACTATATAAAAATAATAAAAACTAACGTATTGGTTCAATAGTTTGACAATATATAACTTTTCTTGTATTCATATTTTTGGTTGTCTGATACATTTGTATTTTTTAAACATCCGTTTAACCTTGCATGCTTTTGATTTTATGTATAAATTAAAGTCTCAACATTCAAATAATATACACTTTAAACAAGTTTGATGTTTTATATTAGTATCAATATATAACAAACATCTTATTCGGGTTATTCGGGTTGACCCAAATAATAAAATTTTGACCCGCAACCCAAGCCGATTAAGCTTTGGGTTATTCGGGTTAACCCAAATAACAACCCGTAACCCTACTGTATAGCTTGAAACACATCTGGTCGTCACGCATCGTATGAGTACGATTATAATATAATTCAAAGTAGAAACTAATCCATAATCGTTGCTTGATGATAGTATATTTAACCCCTAACGTGTATTTATTTAACACGATAATTTTTGCAAACAACAATAATATATGGATTAGATTATGAACAATAAAAATTAGTCTAAAAATCCTCCTAACCATAAGATGATGACATGTGAAAAAATCAAAAAGATAAAATTAAGAAAGAGATTTAGTGAAGTCCATATATATCATCATATAGTTTATGAAGGATTTTTATGCTAATTTTTAAAAATATTTATCATTTTTTATAATGTAGTTTTGCCTCCTAGAATTAAATAATTGACTCATTTGCTTATGGAAAGGTGACTTGCAAGCTTCAAACATATTATTTTACTCTATTTGATAAGGTGATGCCACTATTTCACTTTACTTCAACCATTTAACACTTATATTTAATCCTCAGATCAAAATATAAAATTGTTCCTTACCCAATAAATAATATACAACTTTACCTTTAGAATTTGAAAATCAAATCTTTAAATACTCAATTGTTTATTGTTTTTATTCCTTCAGCTAGTTGTCACCTTAAAACCATCTATTTGAGTTTCCAAGGCTAAACTAGTCATATTTAATCAACACTAATATTATATGTCTTACAAGTATTGGAAAGAATGTTACACATTTAAGTTATAATTAGATTAAGAAGAGTAAGGCGGATGGGGAGGCGACCCCCACACAAGTGGCCTATGAATCGCCGGCTACACCACCCCTCATAGCTAGGCGATCCAACCAACCAGTCTTCCCTTTACGATCCAAAATGGACGCCCAACTTTCTCTCTCTCTCTCTCTCTCTCTCTCTCTATATATATATATATATATCTCATTTTTCCACCTTTCTAAGTTTCTAAGCAATGATATATTGATACATGACACAAGTCCTCCCACCCTAAGGAGTTGCTTCACTTCCCATTTTGAAGTAGCAACTTAGAAGGTGATGACATGACGGAAGTCCTCCTTGAGGAAGTTGTTCCACTCTTCTTAGTCTTAATGATCTACCGAATAGTTAAAACATATGTTAAAGCAACTTTTAAGTAGTTACCGGCAAAATATGTAATTTTAATATATAATATATAAAAAATGAATTTTGAGAAAAAGATTTTTATTGACCAACATGAGTCTTTTTTAACAAATCAATTTATTTATTTATTTTTAATCAAATATATCAACTAACACCTTTTGTTTTCCAACAAAATTAACCAATAATTCTTCCCCTAATTAAAGTATTTTTTTCAAAAACTAATAATAAGTCCTTATTTCTTAAACAATTAATAATGATCCAATTTTTTTTTACTAAATGTTAAAACAAAATTTTCATTCATTCTCATAACTTAAAAGTGTTCATGATTTAACAAAAAAATTACAAAAGTTTATTTTTTGTTGTATTAGTTAATTGATAGATATTATATATTATCCACAATCTAAATCCTACTTTGATTGGGAATATTTTCATATATACATAATTTTATCTTATGTAAATATATACTTAATAAACTCAATAATATTATATGTAAACTTCCATTCTTGATGAATGTACTCATAGGATATTATTAAACATAAAATTACTCACTATATGATAAACTAAGTTAAACCATATATCGTGTACGAGTATCAAGACTAATGTAATATAAACTATTTGTAAATTGTAAGATGATTTGATAAAAAAGTTACCGGTTTGAATGATTTTCAATGTTCTTTTTATGGTCATGATATGTTTTAAAAAGAGTTTTTAACAACTGTGATGGGTTTTCATTTAGGTTAACAACAAATGCGCACAATATTTAAAAGGGAAAAGTGAGTATGGGTTGTCACACATTTAAGTTTAGACATGAAACATTTCACATATTAATTTTTTAATCAATTAAAAACAAAAAACAAAAACCATTTATATATTTTACAAAATATATGAAAAGAATTAGCATGTGAGAGATTTCACATCTACGCTTAGATATATGACAATCTCATACTCACTTTTTAAACCTTGATAACGTAGATTTGCGCTTTAGGCATATTAAGTTGCTATTTAAATTTGATACTCGCATATGATGTCTTCATTAGCTTTATTTCATTTTGGAACCAAATATAAGAAAAACATACGTAAGCATTATATTTGTCACATCAATATCTTTTTCTAGTCAAGTTTCACGTTTTAAACCAACTATATATGAAAACAAACGCAATGAATTAAACCACAACTAGCTAGCTAGTTCCAAAACTAGGGACCCATTTATTCATGTAATAATAATAATAATAATAATAATAATAATAATAATAATAATCGTAATTAATACTAATAATAAATATATACGAGCACATAAAGTATCATAGATGTATGTATGTATGTATATGCCATAGTAATTGCTTCATTGCTTGCATATATAGTTGCATATATAGTATGCTTATTTTTGCTCTTTTTGTAAACGTAGCAATAATATGAAAATATCATAGAGGTGGTCAAAATATATTTTATAATCCTTAATTTCTTTAATTAAGTGTTATATTATCTTAAACTTTTAAAAATGCGACATATTACTAAATTTAGTTAGCAAAGTTTTCCACTACTCTACATTCACTTGATTCGCTACAAGTTTTGTTTTTACATTAATGTATAAATTAAGGACTTTGTTACTGACAGCCCGTATGACTGCCAATAAAATTAATTGGGTGCATTGAAATTTGTGTTTTCCTGTTATGAAATTCAAGGAATGGTTTTTAATATATAAGGTACTACTTTTTAAGAATATAATAAGTTGTTACTGACTTAGGACTGTCGTTATCATTTTCCATAAATTAATTAGCCTAATTTACTATACTAACATATATTTTGGTTTTATAAAATAAATTAAAACAATTTTAAATTATTAACATTAATAAAATATTGCCCTAGTGGTTAGTAAACCCCTTAAAAATAATCTTCTATCCAATTAGATTCGTAAAAATGTTTTTTTTTCTTGAGGACATAAGATTAGTTTGAACTTTGTAAAATCTACATTTGAACACACTACAAGAAAAATATTGATTAGTGACGAAAGCCATTTGGTCATTAATTTTGTGTAATGATCAAATTTTCATCACTAATGCTGTTAGAGACCAAATTTAAAATAGTCACTTTTTGTCACTATAGATTTGTCACAAATTTTATTAGAGACCAAATAAGAATATTTTTAGTCACTAAATTTGTTTAATAACTAGATTAAGTAACTATTTTTTTTAAATAGTGACCGAATAAAGTTATTATTGACCAACTAATATATGTCACTAAAGGTTATTTTTCTTGTAGTCATACTTTCTAATTGAATTATCAATACCACGTCAACTAACAAAACACTTGTTATTTTTATATATTTTTAAAAAATGGTAAACGATAGACCTAAATTTACAGGTTTTCTTTATTCTTATAAGGGTGGAGGGAGTGGAGAGCGGGATGGCTTGCGGGTTGGGAGGGTTGGACGCAAACACCGTAGCCGCTGAAGAGGGTTGGCTTGCGGGTTGCATTGCGCGGGTTGTGAGCTTGCTGGGGGTTGAAGAAAGTGGAGGAAAAATGTGAAAGCTAATGATTTGATTGGGTAGTATTTAAAAAGGGTGTTGGGAGGGTTAAGAATGATGAGCGCCACTAAAAAAGGATGTTGGGAGGGTTGGAGGGTTGAAATGAGGTGGATGAATTTGATTGGGTAATTTTGAGAGGGTTGAAGGGTTGAGTGTTTCCACTCCCTCCACCCTAAGAGTTATAACATAGGAGAGGATGACTAACGTGAGGAAAAAAGTAAAGGGTTTTTTGAAAGTCTCTTGGCCATCAAACTCAAAGGAAAGATGGGTTGAAATTGGTGATCTAAAAATGATCAAAACCCCACATCATCACAATCATGACTTTATCTTTATATATATATATATACAACCCTACCCCATTTTCTTAGGAATCTAGCAATTTGAGCAACTACCAAAAATTGATATATCATCATAGTAGGGGCTACCAAAAGTCCAAAATTATAAATTTTAGTAATGTTATAGATTCGTTTACCCACGTCATATGATATACTGATATAGCATTGAAGAGATTATATATGGCAATGATTTTTTATACATTCGATACGCGCGCAATTTTTTATGTGTAAACTGTAAACTTAAAAAAAAAAACAAAAAAACCCTTGATAAAAGGATCCAATGGATCTGTCTTTAAAATATTGTTATTTCATTTATAAGAGTGTACGTCTACTATGTTGAGTTTAGAAAACAAGATTAAATAAAATGCGTTACAAGTCTTGTATTATAACAATTGTTAGACTATATATATATATATGAATGTGTGTGTGTCGTTAGTGTTGCAATCACTAGAAACAAAATAGGGTTTTAGCATCAACTTCCATTAATGGTCCTTTGTCCGTGGATCACATATAGTTTCTTCGTTAACATGATTATATTAGGTAGATTTCTTGTGGATAGTTTTGAAGTTTTTAGGTCTATCGTAGACCATTGATTCCCAAGTTCATTCTTCATCACAAAAGGAAGAAATATGATACGTGTCAAACATTTTAGTCCAACAAAATGTGTTTTAAAATAACTAATATATGTTTTGTTTTATGCAAGTATTTTTACGTCTTTAAGTTAAAGACTAACACTACCCGGCCACCAGGCCATCAATTATAGAAGGCAATATATATATAGTCGATTCGATCTACTTTAATTAAGATTTAAAGTTAAAACAATTAATGTAGTTTATCAAAAAGACCGACCTCTACTATATATAATTTGCTCATTTTAACACACGGATTATATATGGACTCTCATCATATTTGCTTGGACTGTTTAAATTTTATTTTTAATTTGAGAAAAGAAAAGGGAGATGCATGGGGATCAATGGATCATAATATTACAGAGAAAAGAAATAGAAAACACTAGTAATAGAAAACGAAGAACAAAAAAGGTGACATAAATGAACTTATTAATTAGCCTTGCATGCTAATTAAGTGAACATTAATTATGGCCGTAATGACATGATATTTAGGCAAGTTAATTAGAGAAAAGAACGTATAACAAATGCTTAGACGTTATTTGTGAGATTTAATTTGTTAAATCTATGACATTATCGATCTCCAATGTAGGACGATAGAATTTTTGCACACGAGAAACACGATAGAAGATCGAGGCGGAAGTGGTAGGCCGATCAGAGGCCGGTTTTGATAACCCCTCTACTACTAATACTATGTTATATATTCAAAACCCCGTTCGTATAATACGTACTATATCTTATGTAATATTAATTTAATAAGCAATATATAGAGATAACAACGTAATCAAAAATCTGTTCAAAAAACATTGATATTCAAAATCCTAATAGCAGGACCCTAGTTAATAATCGGGATTGGACCAACTAACCTAATCATCTAAATAATACGTACACCAAAACACTATTTTTGGTGTATTGGTGTACAAAAACATCGATCTCCACCCAAGACACCAAATTTGATGTCTTTTGTAGCGTGTCACTAAATGTACGTTATGGGCGCGTCTAGTTGTGGAAAATGTTTTTTAGTTTTACATTTCTAATTTTTTAGAAAATGGAAGAAGTTTTCTATCTCTAGAAAACGTACAAATGAAAATTTTAAAAGCGTGTTTAAAACTATAAAATGCTATTTTCATGTTCAATATTAGAAAACATGCTCTAAACTATGTTTCTAAAATTTAGAAAATGAAAAATGGAAAATTTAGAAACAATAAAAAAACTGTTTTCTTATTTTCCATTGAAAAGTGCAAAGCAATATATGTTTTTTATTTTCTTGGAAAAAATTGTTAGAGAACTATGATTTGATAGCGTTTTCTGTTTTCTATGTTTTCTTAGAAAACAAAAATGAAAAATAATGAGTGTTTTTCCTAACTAAACGCACTTTATAAGTTTTGTTTTAACCATTTTTTCCCCAACCTTTTAAAATTATTACTATTTTTTTTTTTTACCTCAATCATTTATTCATTAGTTTCTATAGATTGGAATGTTAAAATCATAAACTACAGTTTAGTTTGCGTAAAATGTTGTAATAGGAGATAGATATTTGATCTAAACATTAGGGTGAAAACTAAATTTAATGCAAAAGATTCTCTTTTTATACAAAAAAAAATTTAAAATAAAATAAAATACAATTTATTGAATGATGAATACATTGAAAATGCCCTGAGATGTCTAAATGATATTTAGGTTTTTAATATTTAATTAACAAACATATATTGAATTTGTTATAATGAAATATGTCGTATGTCGCTCTCTATATATCTTTTGCATTTCTGCATGATTAATCTAACTCTTGCATTGTCCTGTTTGGACTTTGTCAATCCGTAAATTTTCGAATATTGAAACAAGTCAACAATTAAGCTCAAAAATATAGAAATTTTCATCTTTGGATGTATCCAATTCATGAATTCCAGAAGAAAAAAAAAGTAGAACAATAATATGGAAAATGAGTCAATGACCAAGATGGGCATTGAATTGGTAATTAAATTGATAAAAACAAGTGGTTTATGTTTATTGTTATAACTATAATTTTGGACATGAAAGTCATATTAACAACAATTCAAGCCTCAAATTATTAAACAAAAGACAAATGTAAGGAAGTGGGCAATATTGTGAGGCTGGAATCTTGGTAACATGAAATTCAATTCTTGAGTGCATCTTGAATTCAGGCTAAAGATTCTTCTTATTATTAATTTAATGAAAGCATTAAGCTTTTAAGTTATTCATTTCCATATTTGATTAACAATAAAATACCCAAGTTTATAAATTAAAAGTTCTAGAACTCGTAAGAATTAAGGATGGCAATGACACCCGATATCTGCCTCACCCGATTTACTTTTGATGGATATGGATGACTTATATGAAAATGGATATAAATGACGTTTTATCATATATGGATTATTCGTTTACTACTTAAAATAAACATTTACATACATAGATATAAAGTTATGAATCATTTTTGATAAAAATTTTTTTTTTTAATTTTTTCTTCCCCTTACCACAATGTTGATAGTATAACCTTTTGTCACATAAATCATCTAAAGTCTAAAACTTATAATAATACAACAGTAAAAACAAAGAAGTTTTTATAGCTAACTAGCATTTATATTTATTACGTTGTATAATGTTTATATATTGAAACTATGTTTTGATTTCATTTAGAATTTGATATTTTGCTAACAATAAAAAAAAAATCCTTTTTTATTCATTTATATCTATCTAATATACAACATATATCCATTTACTCGTTTCATCCATTAAATATGAATATCTTAAGTAAATATGGTATTTGGTACTTTGGCATTCTAGCATCTTGCGCTCTTTTTATTTGTTAATATATAGCTTTTTTGCCATTTAATATATATATATATATATATAGGGATTGGTTCAAATAAAACAACTATTAACGTAAAACAAATAAAATAATCTTTCATTCTTAATTGAAAATCATTGTGCATCATGTTTCGTTATCAATAAATCATGAAATTCATTATATTAATTGGTTTTAGCTATTATGCATCAATGTTACATACTTATTTGTATACTTGTGTTCTGTGTATCTTCGTGCATCAGTTTATAAACTTGTGCTCTGTGTATCTCCGTGCATCAGTTTTATCATGATCCAATGGTCTAGATTTTGTCTTATTTGTTTTACATTAAGTTTTGTTTTATAATAACCAACCCCTATATATATATATATATATATATATATGTACGTAGACTTCTAACATTTGTTTAGCTGCTGTAAATTTAGTTTAAGTTGTACAAAATAAAAATAAAAATGAGTTTTATCACTAGTACATAACACATATTCACATAATTTTGATGATATATGATTATTTTTGTATAATTCGTATTATAACGGGTCTTTTGTTCCCTTACTTGCTAATGATTCTGATGATCCCCCCTGGAAGAAGTTCTTCCCAAGACTTGTTGATCACAGAGGCCAACAACAGTAACTTTCCCTTCCTAAGCGAAAGAAATTAATGTGACAGTCTTTGGTTATGTTTTGCAGAATGTAGATGATGATATACTCCATCTCCACACAGAAGCCTCGACTTTCGTCTCCATGATAACATTAACACTACACGAACAAATCCCCACCTTCGTTCTCAATATATGCTCTGTAGTTTGCCCAAACCCAACCCTAAATGCCATAACCAAATGTGCAAGTTATTTCTTGGATTTCATGACCCGCCGTTGTCTTGGATATACAACTTCTAACAATAAAACCAATTTGTAGCAGCAGAAAATTCTACTTTATCAAATGAATTCTCGCATGCTCTTCTACCTATCGAATTAGAGGAGACACTTTGACCCGACCTGTTTAGTTGTAAAAAGAAAAAAAGATGAACATATTAAGAAAACAAAGTGCACTTTCTATGCACAAAGCATCCTAAATCATCGCATTCAAAGATAAAGAAGATTGTTATTGAAATAATATAAAAGAATCTAGCAGAAAATATTTAGGGTCAACCTAACCCGGCTCGTCGTAAACCATACAAAAATAATCCCTCTTGAGCTATTATCCACTCTCCTGACTTCTATTTTCCCACTTCTATATGATGATGTTCATCCAATAAAATTTTGACTAAAAACTCAGCTTTATTTTAATTACAAGCTAGCTTGCAACAAACATACTCGAAAACTGATGGTACATGAACACGACTAATCTAATCACTCTTACTAACGGCATGATAACCCCATAAACTATACAGAAAAACTATAGTAAGTGGAAACCAAGGCAGCGCTCATGAGCATCTTTGACCACCGATTTCCATTTACCATAGCACTACTCTCTACTACACACTATCATCTATCAAACTCAACGCTCTTCACAATAGTTCACCGATCCATTTTGGCAAAACGTCCCCTTATCCTGGTCCTGCTTTCAGCTCGTACCTTTCGTGACTCGTACCGAATATGCTTATCATACCTGTTATAACACCAATAACACAAAATATCCACTTAATACAGTTTGAGTATCATGATTTACATGTAAGTTAAGGCCTGATTTGCCTGCTTATTAAATAAAAATGTGGCAAGATGGGTTTGGCACACAAGTCAGGTAATGCAGTAAATGGGTCAAAATTGGTAAATACGTTCACAAATACTATATTGTAAAAAAAAATAGAATCTAAACTTTTTAATAAAAAGATTCAGGAGGTTTTTATAGATTTGTATATAGTTCAGGTGACTTTCAACCTGTTTGACTGATTTGACCCATATCCTTTCGAGTTAAATTCTTTAGCTTACCAACTGACGCGTCAGAGATAGAATATAAGTAAAGGGATCAAAATTGCTGCATCTACGAAATGAGTAGTACTACCTTCTAGATTTCTTCTTCTCTTTGTATCGTGTTAATGCCGTCTCTCTCTCCTGGCTGTTAAGTTCGCGTAGAGCAACAGCAGGAAAGGCTGGTGCATTTTCAACAACGGTATGATGTGACTGGCCTTCATGATTGGCATTGGTGTGGCTTGAATTATGTACATTATCATATTTTTCATCAGGAACTACGCAGTTTGCCTCTGTGTTATTTCCTACCAATTGGTCAGAATAAAACTCCAGGCCGCCAGTTTCAGAACCATCGGGGCACCATTGAAATGGATTCGCCTGTAAATAAAAAAACAGAGTCAGTGTCAGGATATGAGACCCGAAGAATTTACTATTGCCCAATAGTCCAAGCCCGGGAGAGTACACAGCAATAAAGCAAAAAAGTAAAGATTAAAAAAGGATGGTCCTAATGAGCCACCAATTTATGGGGCAACCAGCAACGGGCTCAAAGAAGCAACAAACCCATGTAACCATAACCTGTAGGTAGATGTGGCAAACTTTGAACAATTATGGGTGATTATACATTGCCTTTAACGGGTCAAATGGAAAAACTAGATAAATTGGTTTACCCTGAAACGGATTAACGGTTCTAAAATCACCAAAATGTACTCAAAATGCACAAGACCTCTTAACTCGTTTTATTAACTAGATATAGAGGATTTAAAAACTTGAAATTGCTCCCTAAATAGTCTATAAACTTGTAAACAGTAGCTATTGCATTTTGTAAGATAATTTTTTTTTGTGATGAAGCCATAATTTCTGTAACAGCTACAACCCGGCATGCATGAAAAAAGAGAATGAATTATACCTCATATGAAGAATATACGTTCGGCTCCAACTTATGTTCAAATCCCGAACTCCTACCTTTGAACCGGATGTCTTGCGTGGTTGTCATCGATGATTGAAACTCACTCGTTGATTTAATCATGTCTTGATCACTATCCACATTTGGTTCACACTTGGCCAATTCACGAAGCTGGCGAAGAAGTTCATCTTTATATGTTCCAAAAGCAGCATTCCGGTTCTGATTCAACAATAACAGCCTAACATAAGTTAACAAACAACAACGCACAGCAAATGTGATCCTAATAACTAAAAGAAACACACACACGTCTAAATCAACAATCTTAGATTATTTTCGGAAATAAGCGAATACGACACTAATCACTATAAGTAACACTGTAACATTTCATATGCAAGAAAGCCACAAATTTATTACATTCTTTGCTGCAGACTGAATTCCAAAGCACCCAATTTCTTGATTTTGTGAAACAGGCATCTTAGGGTCTTTATTTGTAGAAAAGTGAGGGCTTTTTCTAGGAAATTTTATGGAAAACTTGAAAAACTTAAAACGTGTTCGAATAGGATTTTTCCATTAAACTTTTCAATGTTTGAAACAAAAATCCACTTTTCTAATTTATAACTACACTTTTGAAAACTCAACTTTATAGCTTTCAACTATTTTCCTTTCTTGAAACAAAACACGGCATACGTTTTCTAAACTTGAAAACTAAAAACAACTAAACACATTTCAAAAGTAAACTAAAAACAACTAAACACGTTTTCGACACATTTCATTTTCTTGAAAAATAGAAATAGGAATAGAAAATTAGAGAATTTTTTATGTAAGTAAACATGAGCTAAGTAATTGGCTTATTCATGAAGAATCTCAACATTAAAAAAGATGTTCTATGCATCTTTAACTATTTTTTTAGCTTACTTATAATATTCTCATTGTAGGTCAAGAAGATCATATAAAATATATTACTTTTCCTAGTCGACATACGATGTCACGATCAAAGCATATCAAACATATATATATAAATCAAAACCAAATCTCTAATCGAATAAATTAAATAGCAAATTGCATAAACCTGACTATTGCATCAAAATATTCGATCAAATTGTCATTGTATGTAATAAACTGTGTTCTTTACATTCTAATTTAACACACTTTATTTCATCACCAACGTATGCAAGCGACCTTCTATAACGTTCACCAGCGTATGCAAGCGACCTTCTATAAGGTTTAAAATAATGACATACATGACAGTTAAGTAAAATTTCCGTTTTCTACACCTCACCAAATATTGTCATATTCATACAATCATACATTGTAAATTTATTTGTCGATTAATGGGTCACCTCAAATACTGCTAAACCGATGAAAAGAATTTTACCTTGGGTAAAGGAGGGACACCCATAGCTTGATAATTATGATTTGAACCACTCGAGACAATCAAATCATCAAGACTAACAAAACTTGGAGTATCCCAAACAAGATAATCCGAAATCCCATCACCAGACCCGTTTGACCGACCCGACCCGATAAACTCGGACCCACCCTCACTACCCCCACCAAACAAAATCCCTTTTTTACTCAAATCTTCACACCCCAAAATAGATAACAAGTCACTAACACTAGGACACCCACTAAACCCTTCAAGTGGTCTCCGGTCATGCCCCGACCCGGAACCCGAACCCGACCCGGATTTATTATGGGTTTCCCAATCACAATTCTGGCAGTGAACAACAGCGTCCGTTGAACAGAAAATTGACGCCGGAGACGAATCACAACCGTCGCAAAGTAATGATCTAGTGTGTTTAGTGAATAATGGATTAGTTGAATGAACTTCACGATCACAAGATAAACAGAGCTTAGC
>JAOEHQ010012911.1:0-15962 GCA_025447715.1 Asclepias incarnata
ATTATGAATCAAACTTCCTAATATACCCCTATACAATCAACACACCTAACAACTAACAAACATGATCTATCAAAAATACCCTTAATGAATTAATTTACAACATTTATCATTTAACTTTTAAATTAACTTCACTACATTCTTATACATTAAATCATTAATAACCTGCTACTTGTCATCGCCATCACCACCCGTCGTCGCCACCACCACACCCCCGCCGCTACCATCATCGCCGCCGCATGACGCGACCATTCATCTAGTATAGATATATATATAAGGCTTGTTGGCCTGTAGCCTAAGCTCAAAAAGCCCAACATAAACATACTAACTATACTAGGGGTGTTTGAAATTACGTTTTGAATGAATTGTTTGATTATTGCGTTTGCATAACGCAAATAATTAGAAAAAGAGTTTGAATATAAAAGTGATTATTTGCGTTTAATTAGAGAGAAAACGCAGTTTTAAAAAAGCAAGTAAAGACATGTTTTTTCAAAACGCAGTTTTGAAAACGCAAAATCTAATTTCAAAACGCAATCCTAAATACCCCTATTAGTTACCTTTAACTAATTGTTTTGACCCATTAATAATTTTGACCATTTAACTAATTGTTTTGACCCATTAATAATTTTGACATTACAGATCCAACAAATATATATAGTTAAAAAAACTTAATATATACTTAAAGACAACTAACCTAACCTCAATTGACCAATCACAACTCTCAATTTTTTTAAATTAGGTTATTAAACATGTAACTAAATTATCATAATTAAAATTATAAATTAGAAAATATGGGCCCACAAAAAACTTTATTTATTAATTATATTAATAATTATAGAAAAAATCACATTAATTTACACTTTTTTGTTTTCCATTACTAATTTATACTTTTAGATTTTCATAAAAGAATAAATCTTAGTAAATACTTAATTTAAATATAATTAACACTTTTTAGCTTTTCATGATTATTAATAATTAAATTTATAAAAACATATCTCCATAAAAAAAAATTCTAAAACTTATTTATGTTTCAATTGATGATGGTAATTCAATCCACGTAATAATTTGTATTCACATTCTAAAAAATACAAACTATATTATTCGGTATATCAAAAAATATCAAAAAAATTTGTTAACATTTATCTTAAAACAAACTTCGACATATATTTATTAAATCAAAAAGGATCTCAAGGTGTTGATATGCATCAAAGATGGAAGATTAAAAAAAATAAAAAAACAAATTTCATCTACAAAAAATTATTACAAAAGATGAAATAACAGATATGTTGTTTCAGAATTATATTATTTTATTTTGATTTTATTTACATTCTTTACATTTAAATTACCATTTTTTTTCTTATATTTTAAATTTGAATTTATAAGGTTTTTTATTTGCATTTATTTAATAATTTATTTTATTTTAATAATGTAGTTAACCTCCCGTGTATTTGACACGAGACTAAATTAAATTCAGTACGAAAACTGTATTACACACACGTTGCTATATATATAGTCTTTATTTAACCCGAAATTGTAGTTTGAAATGTTTACAATTTTAGGTTAGTTATAATTGGTTAATTCAGATTCTTGCCAACCTTTGAAATTTAAGAAAAACTTATCTCCTTTGATTTTTTTATGAACATGAACATTCAACTCCATGATCACGATTCACGACAATCGGTTCCTCACTTACAAGCACAAACCAAAATGCATTAATCTGTAAATCATATCTCTAGTCGTTGAATCGCAAATTCAACCTTTGTTCTGTAACCATCGTTAGATTCTTGAATTCGACTATCGAATGGGTAATATATGCCAATCAAATCTCTAGCATGCTATGTGATTCATGTTGTAAATCGTTGTTTATTTTGAAAATTTTGATATGTGATTGTTTTCGACGTTAAAATGTGTATAGCGATGTTATTTGTTAACATTGTATCTCAAATGATTAAGAATATGCATATCATGAGGTAATGTAGTACGTACTAGCATGCATGACACCCGCACAATGCGTAATACATAAGATTGATACAAAATTATCGATTAGTATGATGATTTTATATGTTTTGATCGGAAACAATCTTCAAATGATTAGATAATTTGATATAAGAAAAAAATGATTCATACAATCAGCCATCTTCTTAAAATAACAAAGGAAGATAATCCCTTAATCACATGCTTTTAAGGATGTAGTTATCAAAACCCTTGTTTTATTTGTTGTTCATTTATGATAATTATGCAAGACCCTTTCCATAAACAAGCTACTTATTGGCAAAATTTAGGTGATCATACGGATTAAATCCGTGGCCCCTTAACTATCCATTTTGGAGGACCTAGATGCTTCATAATGTATTAAGGCGTCGTCTAGTCTTAAATGTTGTATAATATAGTATAGACGATAGAAAGTATGAACGTCTCATTTATGATTAGATATTTAGCCAAAAGTTAATTGCAATGATCTCATTTGAGGATTATGTAATCATTTATTTAGTCGATGTTTCTCAAAATGGTGACCAAACAAAGAGGAGAGGCTTAGGTACTGCAGGTCAAAGCTGGTGGAGTTTTTTTTTTCTTTGTAATAATTGAGAACTATAAGAGTTGAAATCGAGCAAAACATTAGGAATGTGGAACGAAATGAAGATCAGTGGCCTTTAAGCTTAAACTTATAACGGGTGTTCCTGGCAGGGGAGGAGACAACTTGGGGGTAGTGTAGGTGCTACCTCCAAAGTTTTCTTGTAATTTTCTTAACACATAACTATTTTTTTCATATTGTGCTTCCATATCCACCCACAAGATGTATATTGGCGGAGACAACCTGACCGTGGGCCGGTGCCTTTGGCATTAGCCATTGTTTGTTCGCAAGCAATAGCTCTAGAAACTCCCATTTCTCAATGGGGCACACTGGAGGCTAGGTCTGAACCCGAGACCTGTTATCCACTCAAAATAACTCCAGTAGGCCCATGAGCATTTGCGAGGCAATACAAGTTGAGCCGAACCCCAATGGTTAACAACTAAAAATAGGTTAATGCTAAAAACCTTTAGTTCCGTCCCCTTATGAAAATTTTTCAGGCTCCGCCCTACTTGCTAGGCTATGTTTGGGTTATGTTTGGTCTCAGTATGAATGAGTCTTATTGTATTTAAATTATGAATACAATGTGACACTGGAAGTAGTAGATAAAGATAACAAATAGCAAAACTTATATAAGGTATTAAGGTTTACTACTTATGAAGTATGATGATTTCATTGTTGTTGATTGTACTTTGTGCATGATCATGTTATACATATATGTTTTGTTATCAATAGGCGAAGCTGCAGATTGTTGCTCTACCCACCTCATAGATGGAGATGGGACTTTTAACATAGCAGGACTCGATAAATTCATGAAAGAAGTAAAACTCGGCGAATGTGGTCTTTCTTATGCAGTTGTATCTATTATGGGTCCCCAGAGTAGCGGTATAGATTCCTATTTCCAGGAGTGAAGATATCATTACATAGTTCTTTACCAAATAATCGATTATTGGTTGACATTGTGTCTTGATGCAAATTCCATACAATGATACTTAGTAATGCTTATGTGTTTTGAACAGGGAAGAGTACGCTTATAAATCATCTATTTCATACTAACTTTAAGGAAATGGATGCATTTAAGGGAAGGCGAGTATATATATTTTTCTTAATTTGCTTTGTTTTCTGTAACCCCGACTTAGCTATCTGGCTGCACTGCATTTCTATCAGGTCACAGACCACCAAAGGAATCTGGATGGCTCGATGTGCAGGAATTGAACCTTGCACTATTGTAATGGATCTCGAAGGTACTGATGGAAGAGAACGTGGAGAGGTTGGCTTCTGAATTCTTGTTCTTTATAATTCGATGATTATTTTGTTTTGTTGTCTATATACTTATATTGGCATAGTTTGCAGCTCAGTAAACTTTCACATGTTTCAGGATGATACTGCATTTGAAAAGCAGAGCGCGCTTTTTGCGCTTGCTGTTTCAGACATAGTGCTTATAAACATGTTAGTGTGACGACATATACACACATTTAACAAGTCATGTTATGTTATCAATATTGCTTTAATATATGAAAAAATGTTTCTTAGGTGGTGCCATGATATTGGTCGTGAGCATGCTGCTAATAAACCTCTACTGAAAACCGTATTCCAAGTATGTAGCATATATATAGTTATTTTGTTTTTCTCATCTTCGATTGGAATCTTGTGACATGTTAACGCGCTAATTCCCATTTCAGGTCATGATGAGATTATTCAGTCCTCGTAAAACAACCTTGATTTTTGTTATACGTGATAAAACACGGGTAAGTGTGGTCTATCTTACAAGTTACAAACAAAGCTGTTGTAGATCATTGAATGACTTAGAGGTGGCAATTTCCACCCATTTACCAGTGATAGGGTGATATGGATTTATGTATTATCTCATAATGGTTCAAATAAGAAAACTTAGCTAAAAGAAAAATGAGTCAAATGGGTCAATTCGGGCTGTGTTTTATTTCTAAAGGGTCAAATCAAATGTTTAGCTAAATTGGGAATTGGGAATGGGTCAAATGGATTGACAGTCAGCGATGGTCTGTTTTTTTTTAGTGCATACAACCTTCTACACCATTTTATTCGACGATTTACATTCTGATTATAATAACATTATTTTGCAATCGCAATCAACACATTAATTATTTGTAAATATGTTAAAAGAGATGGATAACGAAGTACCAGTGAGCCAACCCTTTGCAGCCCCTTTTGAGTTTTGACCAATACTAAATACTTACCCATTTTAAACTGTTTCCTAACCGCCCATTCTTGACACCTCTGCTCAATATACTTACCACTAATCCTTTGGGTAATAAGCTGAAGCTCATTGGACCTGCTTTCCTTTTGTTTCGATTTAGACACCTTTGGAAAATTTAGAGCCTGTCTTGAGAGAAGATATCCAGAAGGTAAACTTTGTTAAACTTTATCTATTTGTAGTATACTCTTTTATCTATGTATAAAAGTTTCGAAGGTTGTTGTTCATGCGATCTTTTATTGGCGAAATAGATATGGGACTCGGTTCCCAAACCAGAAGCCCACAAAGAAACACCATTGAGTACATTTTTCAATGTAAGAATCTAAACATATTGCTCTTTGTTATCTAACTATTTCTCTCCATCAAATGATCATGTGTACGTTTATTGATTGCTATTTTTCTTACTGATCAATTGAACAGATTGAAGTTGTAGCTCTTTCTAGTTTTGAAGAGAAGGAAGAACAATTTAAAGAGCAGGTAGTATAAAAGTTTTCTATACGATATCTTATGAGGGACACATAGACCATAAATGACATTAACGTTTACATTGGGCTCTCATGATACCGAGGATACCAATTTTTTCATATAGTTTATGTCCATTTTATTATTCTTGTAGCTGGATCATTTTGACATGGTGAGCTTTAGTACAATTCATGATCCAAATTCGAGTGGCAATCTCAAACCCAATTACTAATGGATGGACTGATTCCGTTATGTTTGACGTCTAACAGGTCAAATGAGTAGTATAAGAAAACATGTTAATAAAAAATAGGTTTAACGGGTTGAAAGTCTTCAAGAGTGAAAGCTTAGTGAATAAAACCTCCTGCGACAGGACGAGAATTGAATAATGCAAAAAAACCTCCTAAATCATTTTGTTCAAATGCTTGATAATTTTGGTAATCGTATTTGCACACTAGATAGAATTGTAGAACCTTTAAATTAGTAACAAAAAGTCTATTAGGTCAACCCAATGCGACCCGTTGTTTTGACCCATACCTTACCCGTCTGACTTTGCCCAATCTTTCATCTCTAATAAGAAAGAAAAATCATGTAGAGGTTGAGTGGTTCTTTTCCAAATTTTCAGCGTTTTAGCGAACATTTTAATTATATACTTTTTGTAATGTCAGGCTGCCAACTTGAGGCAACGATTCTACCATTCAATTGCTCCTGGAGGGCTCGCTGGTGATAGGCAGGGAGTTGTTCCTGCTTCAGGTTTTTCCTTTAGTGCCGAACAGATTTGGAAAGTTATCAAGGAAAACCGAGACCTTGACTTGCCTGCTCACAAGGTACTGCAATTTTCAAAATTCAGACGTTACGTATCCAGCATATTCTGTGTGTTTTCTGCATCTTAACAATTTTGATGCTTCTTCAGGTGATGGTGGCCACAGTGCGTTGTGAAGAAATCGCAAATGAGAAATGTGCTGCCTTTGTTACTAACAAGGTTCTGTGTTTTTATGTCTGTTAGTATATGTGGCAAATATGACCCATTTATTTATGAATGGGTCGACTCGGGTTATGCCTCATCTGTGCTGTCAAATGGGTAAAAAGAATATTTGGTTTCAAAGGAAATGAGTCGAACGGGTCAGAAGTCTCCCAGAGTGTACCGCTTATGCATGCACCTCTTAAATCTTCTTTTTATTAATAAAGTTAGATTATTATTGTGTTAATATAACTTTTTGTATATTTTAATGACACTAATTATGAAAACTAAAATGTTTGGACAAAGTGTTTTAGGTTAACCAAAATCAGCCTGAACCTTTATGACCTGTACCAAATATTACCAATTTCACCCAAACCTGTCTTGACCCATTACCCAGCATGCCCGTCCCACCCATTGTGCCACCTCTATCTGTTACTCAATGTGTTTGCCTTCTTAGAAGTATTTGAACTAAATTGTGTGTAAGTATCACAGGATTGGTGCGACCTAGAGGATGCTGCGAAGTCTCATTTGGTGCCTGACTTTGGGAAGAAGCTTAGTTCAATGCTTGAAATTTGTTTTTCAGGGTATGCACATATATAAACCGGCATATGTCAACCACTTCTATTGCTTTTGAAGGATTGATCATGAGGTTTTGATCTAGATGTGCATAAAGACAAGGCCTAATAAGGCCTAGACCTAGTCTTAAAATAATTGCTAAAGCCCGGCCATTCGCTTAGAAAGAGGGACTGCTTTGGGTCCATTGGTCCCAACCATTTCTAACCAAGCCGAACTTCATTTCATTTTTGTATGTTTAGTTAGTTACGGATAAAATTAATATATTTATTTATAACTACAAAAGTAGTCCTAGGACCTGGCCCATGCCCAATATGCAACATTCATACTCAACTGCGCCCAAAAGGACCGTGATGGGGTCGTCCACTCTCAGGCTTAGGGCGCTTTGGTGCAACTCTACCTGGTCTAGTGATATGAGCATCATCTTTGGCTAGGAGCCAATAATGATTTTCTACAGTTTTGCAAGCTACTTTGTTACTAAGCCTTGACTAGTGTATGGCCATAAGCTTATGTTTTACATCTTGATGTTTTTATTTTTTACGCTAAACTTGGATTCAAATAACCAACCATGTTCTTACAATCTGTCGTTGGTTCTGTTCTCAATTGTGATGAAATTGATCATTGTTCTTTTGATTATGTTCTTATAACTGTCTAACATGTATATTTTCCTAATCTTGAATTCAAACTCAAGATATATTATTGGCTCCAAATATTATTTGATATAAAATTTTATTTTTATTTTTTAATAGTTTTTTTTTTTTTTTTTTGCAGCTATGATGACGAGACTACATTTTTTGAAGAAGGAGTTAGGACTGCAAAGCGAAAACAAATGGAAGAGAAATTGTTGCAAGTAATGTTTCTTTGTGGCCCTTTGCAAGAATAAGTGTAGATTCTTACCGGGATGTCTAGACAACTAGAATTTTCACATAGTTGATATCTTAGCAAGATATAAGTTATATCATTTACCATCATTGCTTATTCTATTCCATTTCTTTTAGCTTGTTCACCATGCCTACCAATTAACCTTGGAACACATAAAGTCTGACACACTGGAAAAATTCAATAAAGCATTTGATAGTGCTTTGAGCGAAGGACAAGGGTTTGCAGTAGCTGCTCGTAATTGCAAAACGTCAACCATGAAACTATTTGATGGACAATGTGAAGGTATCACAACTTGTTAATGACCATTTAGAAGCGGCTACGCTACATGTGCGGATTGGGTACCAAGTCAAAACATGTAGATTTGGTAATGGGTCAAAATGGGTCAGGTTGACCCGCAATACCTTCTGTTAAAAAAATTTTACCTTTCTTTTGAATATGATTTTTTTATTCAAATATAAATACAACTATATTATTATTTCAGTAGCTGCGATCGTATTTGGATATACGGATCCGTCTAGTCTTCCTGATCTTTTTACTGTTGTATATTGGGAAGAAGTAAAATTCAATTTCTAAATAACTATTATGATGATAATATTATAATGCAATAGGTGCCATCATCAAACAAGCTGGCTGGGACACATCAAAAGAGAAGGAAAAACTTTCAAAAGATCTTGATGCACATATTGCTAATGTTCGTAATACAAAGCTATCAGATCTTTCTACACTATATGAGGTAATATCAACCTGAAATCTTTTTTCTTATTGTTTAAATAAGTGATTGTAGAGACGGATACCTCCACCCATTTGCATTCAAATGGGCTGATCTGGGTTATACCCTATCTTTAACGGGTGTTCAAATGGGTCAAGTGGGTTGAACTTCATCTGCAAACTATTTAAAAGCACAGAACCTCCTAAGTTGTTTCATTAACATAAGTTTAGAATAATTGGTGTCATAATATAGTTTAATTATGACTAGATGTGATCATACTTAGCGCAATATTTTTTTTATATAAAATTCTAGAAAAGAAAGAATAAAAAGTGTTTGCAGGTCAGCCCAAACCAACCCAAATTATGAGATTTATGAGATTCATGATATATTTGTTAATATTATTATGTATAAATTCTTCTGCAGTCAAAACTAAATGAGGCATTAAATGGACCAGTGGAAGCTCTTCTACAAGCAACTAATGATGATACTTGGCCTGCAATAAGAAAACTTTATCAACGTGAGACTCAAACTGCTGTCTCTGAGTGTTCCGCTGCACTTTCCGGCTTCGAAATGAAAGAAGAATCCAAAAAAGATTTCCTTTCAGAATTGGAGACTTATGCAAGAAATGTAGTCGAAAAGAAGGCTAAAGAAGAAGCTGGCAGAGTTTTATATCTCATGAAAGAGAGGTATTAGCCTTGTTTTTTAGCTGAGCCTCTTAGTTAGAAGTATTTTGACCCATTTACTAATGGGTCAATTTGGGGTGAGTTTTGTCAAATATGTCATCTTAACCTTTTAGCTAAAAAACGAACTGGTAAAATGGGTTGAAAGTCGCTAACAAGTCTATTTTGAATGCGCATTAACTTTAAATGTATATTTTCAAAAAGGCCGAAAAGTGTTTGTAGTCGACCCGACCGGACTGTTTCAACCTGATACCCAACCGTCCATCTTGCCATTTCTACTCATAATTATTGTGTCAAAACTAACTTTCTTACTTTTCTTGTGATTATTTACAAAACATGGCACAGGTTTACAAACATATTTAATCATGATAATGATCAAATGCCTCGGGTTTGGAGCGGAAAGGAAGATATTCGAGCTATTACTAGAACAGCCCGCTCTTCTGTAAGAATTTCTGCATTAAAAAATGATAAATGAAAACATCTGCTTAGTTAAGATCTTGATTCTGCTAGTTGTGTGTTCTTATATTATAAACTTATACATCTTTCAGTCCTTAAAGTTGCTGTCCGTGTTGGCTGCAATTCGTTTGGATGGAGATCCAGATAAAATTGCGGATACACTACTCCTTACTCTATTAGATCCACAGAAAGTCGCTGTGAAGAGCTCTAGCTCAAATGATCCATTAGCCTCAAGCACGTGGGAAAAGGTATCGTGTGCTTTTTTTTTGATGAATGTAAAGGTGGAAAGTCGATTTGAGTTATCCCTAACGAATCAAACCAACTGAAAGTCTTATGAAGTATATTTAAATGAATAGAAACTTCCTAATTTATTACTTTTATAATAATATTCAGCAGAAAATTAAATAATTTTGAGCTTAATAAAATGATTAAAAAAATGTTTGCAGGACAACCTAGACTGTTTTGACACGCACTAGATATTTTACCCGTTTTGACCCATTACCTAACTGACCATCTTTTGCTACCTCTAGATAAATGCTCGAATTATGTTAATGTGCAACACTGGATTTTATTCTATTTGAGGAGTAATATTGCTGAACAAAACTAGAACCAATAATGCTAGATATCACACTTTTGACTGCTCATTTGTATAATTGTATGTCCTTTTCGTTACATATTTTTGGTAATATTACGATTTATCTATTTACATCCAGGTCCCAGCGCCAAGGACGTTGATCACTCCTGTTCAGTGCAAATCTTTGTGGAGCCAATTTCAGAGGGAGACGGAATATACCGTCACTCAAGCTATTTCTGCTCAGGCATGTTTGCTATTATTTATTCATGTTATTCTTGCTAATATTATCTTTGAGATGCTTTAAACAGTTGCAATCATACATATGGCTCTTAATATAATCGCAGTAGGTGACCGGCATAATAAGGCACTTGTCCTTTAGTCTGATAGTAAATTGATAGATGATTAAACCTGCCAGTAGAAAGTGACTGGCATAATAACTAATAAGTGAACAGACGGAAAAAAAATATATAATAATGTTAGTAGACAATTAATAAATACCATTGTGTTTGTGTTGCTTTCATTATTTTCCCCATAAAGGATAAATAGAAAATGCACACAAGACTGTCGTAAACCTGATCTTATAGCTAGAGGTGGCAATTTTGACCCATTTACTTATCAATGGGTCAATTTGTGTTGATTTTAATCTCAAACGGGTCAAACAAAATCAGCTAAATTATGAAAGTTCAAACGGGTTGAAAGTTGCCCAAATGCATATAAAATCTTAAGTCGTTTAATTCAAAAAGATTTATAATAATGTTCTATCAATACTGGTTTTGCAGTCATAATTAACATGTTAACAGTTTAAATATAGACAAAAATGATTTTGTGGGTCAACACAACCCAATGTGGCCTATTTCAACCCATGCTAAATGATAACCAAATTTAACCTGCCTGGTTCTACCCATTACCTTACCCGCTCATCTTGCCTCCACTATCATAGCTTTTCCTGTGTATGTGCTCTATTGTTTCTTGAAAGAACTAGAATTAGGTAACCTGGCAGTAATGGTCGATAAGCTCACACGATAAGCTCACATGATAAGTTCATACAGAGTATTAAATTTCTTTAACTCATGTACATTTCCTGCTACGATTTACAGGAAGCTAACAAACGAGGCAGCAACTGGTTACCACCTCCATGGGCTATTCTTGCCTTGTTTGTTCTGGGATTCAATGAATTCATGACTCTTTTGAGGTTCTTTCGGTTTTAGCATATCTCAAATCAATATCTGTATTCTTGATTAACTCATTAGTATCCATCCTATTTTGCAGGAATCCATTGTATCTGATTTTGATTTTTGTCGGTTATTTGATTATTAAAGCCTTGTGGGTTCAACTCGGCATAGCTTCTCAATTCCAAAATGGTTTTGTGAGTGCTAAATGATGTTTTAATGCTCTAACAGAGGTGGCAATATTGTTCCAGTTACCCCTACAAATGGGTCGAATGGGCTTGTATTTTGTCTCAAATGGGTTAAGTTAATATGTTTAACTAAAAAGGAAATGGGACCAACTGGTGGTCAAATGTCATCCGAAGTGCATTCTTCGTATGCATAAAAGCTCTTGAATCAGTTTTTTGCAAACTAGTTGGTTTATTATTGTAATAATATAACTTGATCTTTTAGATGCACATATCCCTCCGGGAGGGCAATTGGGGCCTGGCCATAAAAAAAATGAGTACAAAAGTCAATTTGAAGATTTGCAACAATAAATAAAACATTAACTATATAAATAACAAAGGTTTTGGCTCTGACTAATTGACTTTGTCCGTTTTGACTATGGGTGTTTGTCTGGATGAAACCAGTATAAGAACCATATATAAACTCGTTCGGTATTGTTCTGGTGCCATTTTAGAACTGGTTTGGTCCCAAACACCATAAACCAAGAACCAATACTGAACCGTATATAGAAGGTTCCATTTCGGTCCTTCGGATTTTTGTAGTTTTGACCCATTACCCAACCTACCAAACCCGCCCATTTTGCCACCTCTACATTCTAGGAAATCACTAATAGCAATATCTTTCATTTGATATTTTTTGTTTTTGTATCTCCAGCTTCCAGGAATTCTCTCATTGTCAACCAAGCTTATTCCCGCCATCCTCAACGTTATGAGAAAACTCTCCGAGCTAGGAGGAAGGTCCAACAATCCCCAAATAAATCATGCACACAACTCCTAGTATCAAAATGCAACATGCAATAATATGCCTTCAAAAACGTTTCAATAGGGTAACATTACTACCGAAATCTAATCCAACGTCCCTTATGGACACGTAGGTGCATGAATAGTGAATCAAATTCAGCAGATAATGAACTTCTTCGTGCATTCCAAAATGGTCGACTTGGCAAATACGACTCATATTGGATTTTGAAGCATCTTACACCCGAACACACTTACAAAAGCCATAATGTAAGACAGAAATTTCTTTTTGGGTTTATGTCATACATTTTTTCTCTATATACATGTTTATTCTTCTGCTTTTATTTATAAATCCATATTTAGTAAGGTTAAACCCTACTTATGTGCTTTAGTGTATACAAATTGTATCTATCTTATTGCCTTTGAACATGGTAAAATGTCTATATTTGAAATGTTTGTACATGATGTTAATGGTTAATTAGTGCATATATGTATGTCATGGTGTTATATGTATACTATAGTCCGAGTTCATAACGTGTTTAGAAAGTGACCAGTCAATTTTAAAGCGTTACAAAGAAGAAACCGGTCATCTTACCATTGCTACCTTATTCTGCGATCTTATTTCTATGCTACCTTATTTTGCGATTGTGGAAACTTAAAAGAGATCGCAGAATGAGGTTGCAATAGTAAGATGGACCATATATCTTCTTATTGTTATTGTGCAACCTTATTCTGCGATCTCTTTTAAGTTTCCACGATTCGCTATGACCACATTGTCATAAACTTAAACCTATAAGCATCAGGGCATCCCTTTGTCCACATCCGCGTTATCATGTAAGCAAACGTACATGCTAGTAATCCGGAAAATGTAACGTCTTGTCACTCGTCAACTCAAAATGTTTACCTGCTAAACCTGTTCCTCATTTTAATGGATCTATTTATGGATTTCGGAAGTTTATGAAATCGATAAGTTTATCTATAATACAATAAACAATAATAATAAAATTAAAAGCCCATAAACCGTATAACAATAACGATCAATTTTGTGGATTTTAATAATAGTATAACACGATATGAAATGACATATACACGGTAAGTTTTAACTTTGGCTTGTTAGATCATCACGAAAATGACAAGCATTTGTACATTAAAATAAATTTTAAGCATAACATAAAAAGGAATGAAAGTTACGTGACCGGGTGTTGATCATTAGTGACCAAGCTAAGTAAAATATACCTGTTAAATAATAATTGATTATTAAAAGCTTGATGGGTTAACAATAATTTTTTTATAATGTAGCAGATCAAATTTTGGTCAAAGAAATGGACTAAATTTCTACAATTTATTGGAAATGGTCTAATTAACAAGACTCTCCTATATTCCAATAAGTTCTTTTTTTTTAATTATCTAGGATCATTAAGGGGCTTAAGACGACTTTTTTTTTTATATGCTTATTGTATATTGGATTATATATCTTGTTTCAATAATTGATCAGGATTTTTTTCATAATCAAATTTTGGTCTTATGTATTAGGAATGAAGGTTATCTTTTTCTCTAAATAATAACCTTTTTATTTCTTTATTAATATTATATTGGATACTAGTTTTAGGTCACATCCGTTGGACGAATAACTTCAATATATTCTTATAGAATAAGTATAAGAAAACAAATACAAACACAAAGTCTTAACGTATTTGTATTTATGTAATATTCATTTTCTGAAAAAGATCATAATAATAAAAGTCATATAATAAAAAAAATTGTATTAATAATTGTTCATATAATAAGAAAAATTATATGTATTTCAATATTAAAACAAAATTAAACACCAACTAATATGTTTATAAAAATAAATACAATATTTATTTGTAGAGTCAAAAATAAAATTTAATACCTCTCATACACTTTCACCTTAAACTGTCAAACATACGACGGTCACTGAAGTCGGGTGTTATCACCCTCGCCGTGTGTTGCCATTCAACATATTAATATTTTTTAAAATGTTAATAAATTAATCACCGCGTATCGTGCATGTGCAATTTTAATTAGCTAATATTGAAAATTATAATAAATTAAAAGATAATGCAAATTTTGAATAATAAGGTAAAAAAAAAATACATTGTGTTAATAGTTGACATTAGGTAGTCTTGTTTATTTATATTTTAACTAAAATGTAAAATATTAATAAATTATATAATAATTTACATGTTAAGTAATTTTAGATGATATCATACAATTAAATGTTAATGAAAAAGAAATTTTAAATAAAAAGCAAAAAATAAAAAAAAGGAAAAAAAGCAAACTTGTAATAAATGAAGAGAGGGAAGCAGGAAACTTTTTTTAGGAGGTGTCAGATGGCTTCTCCGGAATCCTGTTTTAGTTGATAAATAGATTTTGACAATAAATTAATTTCAAACAAATTATTAGGGATAAGATTTGACCAAAACAAGAAAAATCAAAAATACAAAACACAAGGTGCTAATGTGATGCGGCAGCATGAAATACCCTTCTATAAACTTGTTCAGATTCTAGTTTTAGCCAAAACATTTGACACTTTATATACAACAATAACCAAACCAAAAAGACACTTGGGTATTAACAAACCATTTGACCATAACCATTACATTTAACAAAAGTTGGTTGGAATTGATGCAATGGTTCAGAAAAAAGCTTGTACCATTTCTAACTACACTCAGCACAAGCACTATTACCTTCAAGTTCACTCCTTTGCTAGCCAACCTAAGCTTGGCTACTCTTTCCAAGCTCACTATTACCTTCAAGTTCACTCATCACTTGATTTTGCAACTCCTATCAAGGACAACAACTAAGGAATACGCAAATTGCTTAGTGAGTATAAAGACTATATACGCAACCACCATGGCCGGCTATGATATGGGACGAGGTGGACGACGGGTCGAGGCCCATTTTTTAAAGGGCCCGATTTTTTTTTTCCATGTATATATATATATAGTGAAAAGTTATTTTAAGAACCCCTATGAGACGACCAAACCAAATACGACAAGATTTTTTTTTTTTTTTTTTAAACTGGACAGCTTCACGCCCGTGAATGTCCTTCACGCCCGTGACAGCTGGTAAGGCTTCACTGCACGTGAAGATGGTCACACACGTGAAGAAGGCCCAGACAGGGCTTCACGCCCGTGAACCATATTCACGGCCGTGAAGGCCTGCAGAAAAACACCATTTCAAAATAAAACATTTCCAAACCAAACCAAACGCTTCATACCATTTCAAATGACTAAAACCTGCGGAAAACATATTATAACCATAAAATACTTTTCATATCATTCAAACGTTCAAAACGACCTTTTCAAACTAAACGGGTCACAAGCCCGCCTTTTTACCCATTTTGCCAAATCGTCAAATTTAGATAAAACATACATTTACATTCCGTTCTTTGACATCAAAACTCAAAATGACAAATATACAATAAAAAGACCCAATTTATACCAAGAGCCAAAGTCCGAGGGTCAAACTATGCTTTTACCCAAAATTGCCATTTCCACGAACGGGCCAAATTCTCCAAAATACATTCTCAACCATTTCTCGCTTACCGTACACTTGAGCAATCATATAATACACCTATAAAAAGGCAAACAACTAAACAGTAAGCCAACGCTTAGTGAATTAACTTGCATACATACGCACATACATTGGAGGGCAAACTCGTAAGGCAAGGGTATAAAGCCTATGATACCGTCATACCATCTCTTTATACTTTAC
>JAOEHQ010012922.1:0-26981 GCA_025447715.1 Asclepias incarnata
AACGGTCAGGATCTTATCTTATTTGTTTTACTTTAATACTTGTTTTATAATAACCAACCCCTATATATATATATATAATATTATTTTTGTATATATCATATATCATTATATTAATATATCGCTCACAGTTTGTAAGCTATTATTAAGGTATTATTACATATTTTATTTTCATTAGGTGCTTGATATTGAAGATTAAAGCATAATTTTTTCAAGCATGTAATAACATTACGGTGACAATGTTTTTAAATATTGGCAGCAAAATTCATATCATGTCAGTAACAACGGTATCTAATTTGACAAAAACAAAGATATAATTTTTTTTTTAAAGGGGATTTTAAAATAGAAAAAAACGTTAAGTTCTAACTCAACAGAGTATAATCGGTTGTTTAAACCAGATTTTATTACCATAAACCGAATAACCTAACAATTGAGGATTAATAGAATATGAATTTGCATATTCAAACCTCCACCAAAGGAGTAAAACGTGGTATATTTCTTTTCATTTTAGTTATTCCTCATATTTCATTTCAATTTATTTGTTTATTACTTCCATTCTACTTTTTATTCTTCTGTGTACTCTCAGCTACAAAAAAAAAACACACACACACACATTCAATTCCCCCCCAAATAATAATCACAGCAAGCCCAATTTCCCATAATAAATACCACCAAATTCCTTAATCATTGCTTTCATTTCTAACTTAAAAAAAAGAAGACACCAAGTTTACCTTAAATTACTCTACTAGATCTGCTCCCCTATATATCCATTGAAGTGTTTTACTTAAATTTGTTGTTTTTATTATGACCCACTTTTGAAAAATGAACTAGTGGCTGAAATATGACAACAGGGAACAGTTTCGGATCCGGGTCCGGGTCGGTTAGTTGTAAACCCGAAAAGGGTGTTTCGGATCAGTTTCCAATTGGGTTAAGAGTTCTTGTTGTTGATGATGATGTTATTTGTTTAAAGATTTTGGAACAGATGCTTAGAAGATGCTCATATCATGGTTAGTACTTGTATTAACTTTTCCTTTTCCTTTTTTTAGGATTTTGCTGTTAACACGCGGTAAAATGTTGTACATAGCGGTTGATTATTATATTTAGGAGGTGGTTATTTGAATGTACACTATTATGAGTTAAGGGTATAGTTAGCAAATTATTTTTTTATTTTTAATTTTTTAATAGTATTTCCTCTTCCCTTAAGGCCCAAAACGTAGGATTGGGTTTGCTATTCAAAAGGGGTAGCGGCGCAACTTGTGGCCCGGCTACCTGCCATTGTATTGTAATGCCTTTTTAATCTAAGATAAATTCATCTTCTGTAATTTATCATTTCTTTTTCCAAAAAAAAAAATTTTTTTTTTTTTAATTACTGTATTATTTTGGTATAAACTAGTGTTTCTTTTTCTTATTGTGTGTGTGTGTGTGTGAATAGTTGATGTGGAAATTTTTAGGAATTTGCCAAGACTAATGATTGGTAATGACAAAGTAAGTAACTTTTTTGGGGCCAATATAAATGCATATCAGTTAATATGAAAAGTTTAAATCTTGGAATTTATTTTTATGAAATTACTGCTTAAAAATGGGCTTAACATAAAAAGCTTAAATCTTTTTTTAGCTATATCATGATTATGATTATGATTGCATATATGTTTAGTAGTAGTAAGTAATGAGCTCAGAAATGAAACCAATAAATGCTTAAAATTGGGATTTTTAGGTTTGTGTTTAGTTAAAGTAACCTTTTTTTAGTTTTCCATTTTCAATTTTAAAAAACTGAAAAGGGTTACTATTAATTTTTTAACTCTAGAAAAAAACTTTCAAAATGTGATTAGTTCTAAGTTTGGAAATTTTCCATTTATGAAGGGGAAAATATTTAGAAAATTGTAAAAATGAGTTTTCCAAGGAGTAGTTTATAAGTTGGAAAAATGAGTTTTATGTTTTCAATGAAAATTATTTTGGAAAAATCAAATTTGAATACGTTTTTTATTTTTATAGTTTCCTTGAAAATTTTTTAGAAACTCCTAGTTTTCTACAACTAAACACACCCTTGGTAACTTTAATTTTATTTTGGTTGTTCTTGTAATGGTTGGCTAATCCATGAGGGCCGAGTCAATTGATGTTGATTAATCTTTTTAGGGGGTGGTTATCCGTATGGAACACTTGTATGCTTCAAAGGGTATGTTTAGCAAAATGTGACTCTGTAAGCTCCATTGAGATATGATGCAAAACTGGTTTTGGAGTTTTATGTCATAATTGCACACAATAGATATTGGCGTAATCAACGACTACTATAGTTTAGATATGGGAATCCCGGAAAAAGTTATTGCTAATGGTGTAAAATAATCAATAATATGACGTAGCCTGTACATAAGAGAGGCGGCAATAGCGACCAGTTAGTTATAATTGTGTCTACATGGGTTATGTTAACCTAAAACATTTCAAACTAAAAAAAATAGCTAAGAAGGGAATGGCTAGAAGTATTTTTGATGCTTACCGGCTACCGCCTTCTAAAGGGCCTTGTTCAAAGATTCATATTGCTATTGTAATAACGTAGTCTTGTTAATGTTAATCATACTTGTTGCATTTAGTAGTTATATAAACGAAAAAGGACATAAAAGTGCTTGCAAGTCAACCAAACCTGTTTTGACTAGGCTAAAAATTTACCATTTTTGACCAACTACCTAGCCTGACCTACCAGCCGATTTTGCAACCTCTAGTATTTAATGATAGTAATTGTTCTCCTCTTTAGCAATGTCCCAATGTAAGCGCCCACTTCCATGATTCAAGATCTTTAAATAATTTAGGTATAAATCCATATATATTTCTTATTACTGTGTTCGTTGACTATACGCACATACCTATTACTCTAGATCTAAGCCTTGCTAATTTACTTGAGTTTTGCAGTTACGACTTGCTCCCAGGCTACTACTGCTTTGAATTTACTAAGGGAAAGGAAAGGCTGCTTTGATGTGGTGCTAAGCGATGTACATATGCCTGATATGGATGGCTTTAAACTTCTTGAGCTTGTTGGATTGGAAATGGACCTTCCTGTTATTAGTGCGTTTTCCCCCTTATTATTTCGGCTATTTATATATATTCAATTTAGATGTTTTTTTATGAATGTTTTCTGCTCACTAAACATGATTTTATTGTTCGCAGTGATATCAGCGGATGGAAGAACTAACCTTGTCTTAAGGGGAATTAGACACGGGGCATGTGATTACTTGATCAAGCCTATACGTGAAGAACAGTTGAAGAATATATGGCAGCATGTTATAAGGAAAAAGTGGTATGAAAATAAAGAACATGAACATTCTGGAAGTGTGGATGACAAGGACCACCACAAACTAGGTGGTGATGAAAATGATTATGCCTCTTCAGTTAATGAAGGAGGGGGTGGGATTTTGACATCTCATAAAAAACGGAGAAGTATTAAAGAAGAAGATGATGGTGAACTAGAAGCCGAGGACCCTGGTTCATCAAAAAAACCACGTGTCGTGTGGTCTGTGGAGTTGCATCAGCAATTCGTTAGTGCCGTGAATCAACTTGGAATTGATAGTATGTTCTTCTTTTCACGTTAATACTTTAGCATAATACTAGTAAATAGAGTTTAGCAATTTTGACCGATTTATAGGTAAATTGATTCATTTGAGTTATACTAAATTAAAGTGGGTAAAATAAATAAAATGGTTACAATGAAAATGGATTGAGCGTATCAAGTGGTTCAGAAGTCACCCAGAGTACATTCAAAATGCATAAAACCTTGTAAATACTTTCGGTTCAAAATTCAGATTATCATTGTAGTCATAGTAGTTTTTAAAAAAAAGGATTTGCAGGTCTTCTCACAGTGTTTCGACCCGTTCTATCACTTTTTTAATTCGTTCCCATTCGACCTGTTGTCCAATCTGCTTGACCTGTCTATTGTGTCACATACTCATTTGGTTTATTCAATGTTGATTTTACATATTGTATGAAATCGAAATGCATTTATGTTATGAATAAAACAAATTATATCAAAAAAAATTTGTGCTTTATTCTCTAATATTTGTTGTCATTCAAACATATATTTTACTGGTTTGACTCGGAAAAAGGTTTTTGGTTGAATGGTGGGTGGTGGTTGCTGGTCAGAAAATGGTTTCTGATTTCTAATCAATGGGTTTTGGTTGAACTATGCGAGAAAATGGTTTCGGTTTTTATTAAATAGGGGTTTTAGTTGAATGATTAAGGGCGGTGCAGGTGGTTCCCCTTGGGGGTTGAATGATCCGGGTTCTCCCCGATCTTAGTTTTAAAAAAATCCTGACTCCCCCCTTGCCGATCCGATCCCGAGTCACGAGTTCCCAATCTTGGAACTATGTGACAAAATGGTTTCTAAGCATTATGCATTTTCTTTAATCCCTTATAAAGTATTACCACCCCCTCTCTTCTTCTTTCAAGAACAAATAGTGGAAATGTCTAAAATTGCCCTTCATAATTAACTAATTTAAACATCTCCATTTGATATATCTGTAATATCCCTATAAATTTATTAATTATACTTTCCTTATTCGTTTAGTCAAACTTCCTTTTTTATACATTTACCTCATTTAATTATCAATTTAATTTATTATAGTTTATATTATATAATTTTTAGTTTTTTACTATGAAAAAGAAAAATAATAACAAACTATTTTAAGTCATAGTAACATTATCTTCTATACTTTGCTATCATTTTCTTACACAAGTGTTTGGTTTGAAATTAACGTTGTCACGACACCTCGCACGTTGTGTATTGTCGCCGCTGCATCGCGCGGGCATCCATCTACTGTAGTATGTTATCATGTCTTTTTGTGTGTGTGTGTGCGCTCATTTCTGTTACTTTCTTTGTCAGAGGCGGTACCGAAGAGAATTCTTGAATTGATGAATGTTCCTGGTTTGACCCGAGAAAATGTTGCAAGTCATCTGCAGGTGTGTTTGCTTCGCTTCCCATCCGTACAACTTCAGTTATTGGGTTCTTCCTGGTTTGTGTGTCATATTCTTTTTTTAAAAGCATAGTTGAACTATATTTAAGATTGTCACATTCTATTGTAACTAATTGTATCAAGTAGTTATTGACACAGTAACACGATATATTTGAATATACAGGCAAAAGTTTGATCCAAACGGTAGCCTCTGAATTTTGAGAAACCTTTAACCTAACCCCAGTGGTGGTTTTGCCAAAAAGTAAACCTTGATATAACCTTATTTTGTGGTTATCCTTGTTTCGTTGAAACTCAATTGCCTTTTAACTCGTGGTTGGGTTAGTGGTTAACTTTTAGATGGAAAATAGACCTTGCACACATATTGATTGATTCCTTGACAGTATTATTAATCTGCATTAATCATCCCGCTTATATTTAACTATTGATCACATGTTGGTGTACCAAAAAAGTAATTTAAAAAAAAAAGACTAGGGGGAGTTTCAGGACTTCAAATGCTTGGAGTCTGAACTCCAGCCATGGTGAAGGGCCAGGGTTGCTTATTTTTACTTGTGAGTTGAATATTTTTGTATCTTATCATAAAAAATGTCTTCTTTTTGTAGAAATTCAGATTATACTTGAAGAGATTAAGTGGTATGTCCCAGCAAGGAGGTGGTCCTAATTCGTTTTGCGGGTCAATAGAACAAAATTCAAAAATAGGTTTGTATGGAAGATTTGAGATTCAAGCATTGGCGGCCTCTGGTCAAATCCCTCCTCAAACACTAGCAGCACTTCATGCAGAGCTCTTAGGGCGGCCAACTGGTAATATAGGCTTGCCATTAATTGACCATCAACCGCTCTTGCAGCCCTCTAAAAGCATGCCCGTGGATCATGCCGTGTCATGTAGTCAACCTCCTTCATCAAACGCTATAAAGAAAATCCCGCAGCCAGTCATAGAAGATGTGCATTCTGGATTAAGCGCATGGCATTCTAACAACATGGTTAGCAATCACAGTGGAGTGGGCGGTCAAAATGGAAATAACATGTTAATGGGTATGTTGCAAAGTCAAAGTCAGCAGCTTCAGAAACAATCGATTACTGTTCAGCCTTCTCGTCTTGTGGTCCCAGCTCAATCTTCCACTAGTTTTCAAGCAGGAAATAGTGGTGCTTCGGTAAATCAGATGACTAATTTTAATAAAGGTCCTCTAATAAACTATAGTCTTGTTTTACCCCGATCTGATGGTTCGTTAAATGGTGTTGGTCAAAGACCTGAAAGAGATATGAATACGAAAATAACTGGTGGCCCAGTAGATACCGAGGACAGAGCTCATGGTCAAAGTGGTCAAACTTTAGGCGAGAAACAAATTTCGTTTGGTAAATCTGCTCAAAGGCTCGATCAGGGACCTCTGAGGAATCTCGGGTTTGTGGGTCAAGGGACTTCAATTCCAAGCCGGTTTGCTGTGTATGAAGCTGAATCTGCATCAAGCAGCAACATGTATCATGGGGATAATAATGGTGGTGGAGGAAAGAGAGTCAAACAGGAGCCAAATAATGAGTTTTTAGAGAATTCTAAAGTGGGAGGAATGCCGATCACACATCGTATCTCTCAAAATGATCTCATGAGTGTCTTCTCCGATTAGGTAAATCTTTTATTGACATTAACGATAATACATACTTATAGTTTGTCACTTTGTCTTAAAGTGTCTTAAAAATCACCAAACATCATTAATGGGTGTGATTAGTTTTATAAGTTAGGCTAGTTTGGTGCTTTAATAACTGGCTCAAGTGCTAAACTTTGGGGGTTGTGGCACTAGTTTTTGTGCTTTTGGGGCATGTCCTAAAACCTTGTAGATTCATATTATCTTTCATTTATCGAGTGGTCTTGGTACTACTCATAATGTAAATCGTCATTATTTATAAAAGTCTACCAGGGTATTACCCTTTTACCCCCCGAAAAAAGCTTCTTAAGCTCCTTTTTTTTTAAGATGAGAATTATCTAATGCTAAGGATGTATTTTGTTAACATAAAACAGGTTAGAAGCTTGTGAAGATGTCATGTACATTAGAAGTGGTGAAGAATGAAGGTAAATTAAGTTTGCTAAGAAGGAAGGAAACTTTGAAATGTGTTTACCATGATTTTTCAGAGGTTGCGAAGTCTATTATTAGGTAGCATTATTACTGAATAAGCTCTATTAACACTCGAGATTTGTTGTTCGCTATTTAAGATTTATTTTTAGCTCATTCATCATCAGTTAAGGAAAGATTTAGTGATTGTAATTATAATCTCTTCTATGATCGGTGTTTGTTATTACTTGTTCATATTTTTCCAAGGTACCCATGATTTTTTTATTACTTGTTCATATTTTTCCAAGGTGCCCATGAAATCGTTATTACTTGTTCATATTTTCCCAAGGTATCCATGAAGTTGTCCAGGTGGGATGGTTTTTTTTTTTTTTTGTGGGCATGGGTCTGAGGATGGTTTTAGATGAAAACCCACATACCCGACCCGTATTCCCGAAACCCGTCCTAAATCCATAAACCCGACCTGTATATATACATTACATAATAATAATATTTCTATCTCCAATGGGTATTAAAAAGTATGAAATGTTAATTGGACTAACACGTCCCAAACAAGATACATGTGGCCACGGGCTCTTAAAAGACTTGGTGATTCATGACTCTCTAGTCTCTTAAGTCTACTGTTGATTTTTGTAGACTCGGGTCTTCTAAATGACGATTATATATCTGCCCATGTTGGCTTAATTGTGACATAATTTGAACTCTCATATCTTACTTCAAAATGGACACCACTTTTCTTGTTATTTTATCCTTTATGTTCTTGCAAAGATTATTAGGTGCAAGCAGCAACACTATGATGACTTCTTCAAATGTTACATGTATTGACTCTCAATTATAAAATTTTTTTGTCACTCTTTGTTTTTTTTTAACGGCATTCTTATGTCACTCTTTGTTGCATAGCACTATTTATTTAACTATTAATTTTTGATGTTTTTCATTCTGTCATATAAATAATCTTGCTTTTACTCCTTATTTGTCATAGTGTATGCAATAATATGTTAGCTTCGACTACATCAGACAGATGTAATTTTTCAAAACACACTCGGCTCTCAGTTACAAGATTAAGTTACAAGGTAAACCATGAAAAATGGGTCGAACATGTCAAACGTTGACCAAAGTGTTCACTTGAAAACTACAACATCCTAAATAGAGTTATTCAAAACTTCGATTATTGTTTCAATACAATTAACGTGTTTGTACTTGTATTTAGCACAACAATAATTTTAATCAAAATCCGGTAAATTAATAAGAAATGTTTACCCAACCCTTGCCAAATACCATTTTTATCTATCACCGAACCCACCCATTTTGACAAACTAAGTCGAAACTCCTTTTCAACACATGAGCAAACCAACAACACCCCCTTCTTTCTTTTTTGTAATCCTTTTTCAATCAAGGATCAACAGTCTTGATTGGGACTGATTCCAGATTCCCATAACCAAGTTAAGACTAAAACCGATCAACCAGTGCACCCATTTGGTCCCGATTTGATGGCCCTCGGGAAGCACTTGTGCAAAAAGACATCCGGATACTCCGTTAGATTTCATAACTAAAGCACACTCCCAAAACATACGATTTTCTAGCTATATTAAAAGATAAAGAAAATTAATTAATATATACTTATGACATCACAATATCAGTAGAATTGATGGAAAATAAATAAGCCTTCTGATTTTGGTTATTTCAACATCAGCTAGCACAACTGTCATTACAGTATCTTGATTTTTCATATAGAATTTCAGATTAAGTTCTATTTTTTTAACTACTTCATTACCAACATTTGGTCATTAGCTTAGATAGTTAGATAAGTTAAATAATAACTAATCAAATATTATTCAATCCACTAATCTCTCTCTCTTTTGTCAAAGAAGTTTCGGGAAGATATCATTAATTGGTGGCGGCTCTCTGTTAGTATATACACCTTCTAATCTTCATGACTTCATTGAGTTCACGTGAGGGAGCTTTTATTAAGACTAAACAGAGGAAGATGTTTGATGCGGTTATGAGAACGGCACTTTGGATGGTTTGGAAGATCATCTTTCGGGGTACTCTGAATTCTGCTGGAAAGTTACTGGATGCATGATACTAAACATTATGCTTTTCTTTGGGTTTCGAATATAAGTGGTTAATGTAATCTGTCTTGGTTCCAATGATTGTGTGAGCCCTCAACCGAACCTATTCTCATCACGTAATTGTTCTTGCGACTTGCTACAATTTTGAAATAACAAATGCCGTGGAAAATAAAAAATATTACTCAATCGAAACATAAAGTCTTTGGCCGTTGATATCAAAGTCTACGTTGAAAAAACATTTGTTTCACATAAATCAAATCATTCAATACTTGCATGTGATGTGGTCACCAACTCTTTGAAGACTTTTGAACATTCGTGACTCCAACTTTCGCAAAGGTATATATGCTACTTTTGATCGGATTTCATGTAAATTTTAGTCAATCCTTCGTTTTTCAGACACATTTTTCACCTTTTATTCTGTCATTCTCACTGTCATTTTTTTTCATCTATACAACTTTTTTTAAACATCTATAAACTTAAAAGGTTGATGACTCTCACCGAAAAATGGATGAAAAAAAGAATATATAGATGAAAAAAAAGGGTAAAATTGATAAAAGGAAATTTGATAAAGTAGTATCTTTTATGCACGTAATAAAAAAATGATACCTTTAATTGTACTATATATTTGGGTTTTTAAGCTTTTAAATAGCCACTTTACCCTTCTAATTTTCAGCTATGCATGTCAGTTTTCGTCTCCGTTTTCAGATTTCCATCTACTTAATGTCAATCTCTAATCATATCCCAACGCACCTTTACAAACTAAATTACTATCCGAACATATATTTACTGAACCTATTGCAAACATATATGTCGCATTTCAATTGTTTGCCATTCCCGCTACGCACCCCTCACTGCTAGCTAGTATGCATTACTCCTTATGATATATATAATATACTATATTTTTATTTTTATGATATATATATATATATATATATATATATATATATAGTATTTAAAGGCTACTACTTCATTCACCTGTACTTCTTAGCTTGAAATCAATAAGTTTCCTTTTAGACCGTCTTTAACGCAAAGCGTATTGCTGGCGTTTTCCGTTCAATACGCCGGAAGTTTAGCGCGGCGGCTTAATGACATCGGCGTATTCGACAGCGTATTTCAGTCAGCGTATTGCTGACTTGACACCAATACACTCAGTTTGAGTGTGGTAGGTTAAAGATGGTATTAGGCTTTTTACTTCCTGTCCAAGCCCCATCCTATCCTAGTTGTTTTCTAATATAATCTTCTTTGGCAGTTCGAACTACAAAATCAATAATGAACTAATTAAGGTTCTGATATCGTCTAATTTCGAACTGTCTCAACTCTAAATAAATAATAAAATAAAACTTTTTTTTTCAATAAGTAGGAAAAAGATTTTGCTGAAACACACTGCAAGACAACAAGCGTTGACTGCAAAAAGCAACTTACACATATAAGTCAAAGTCAACGGAAATTAATTTACAAGTTGTTCCTGCATGTGGCTACCAGCTCTTGAAAGACTTTGATGCCATTCATCATACAAATATGCTGCTAAATTCTACCACTGTAGTTGACTCCCGAGTACGTAGGCATTGTCAATGATTATTATTTTGTAATGTATTTTATTTCTACATTACAAAAATTATCATACATATATGCGATATATATATGCATGATGACATGCTGCATGCCTATATATACATCCCCTGATCACTTTGAAGTTTTATCTTATTTCAAAATGGATACCACTTTTCTTGTCATTTTTACTTTCCTGTTCTTACAAATATTTGGCACTAGCAGCAACACCATGATAACGTCTTCTTCAAACGTTACATGTTCCGAAAGAGAGCGAGAATCCTTGCTTATATTCAAACAAAGCCTCACTGACAGATTAAATCGTCTGTCAACATGGACCGGGGTAGAATGTTGCGAGTGGGAGGGAGTTGCGTGTGACAGGAGAAATGGTCATGTTGTGAAACTTGATCTTCGAACTCCGGTGTCTTTCATAGGCAGGACTGTATACACAGACAACTGGCTCGCAGGTGAGGTAAGCCCTTCATTACTAAATTTGACGCATTTGCTTTACTTGGACTTGAGTGTGAATAACTTCTCGGGATATATTCCAGAATTCTTAGGGTCGTATAGTCATTTAGAATACCTTAACCTCTCTCACTCAGGATTTGGCGGTGTAGTCCCTCATCATCTAGGAAATCTCTCAAGGTTACAATATTTTGATCTTAATAGTAACGATATTGTCAAAGACAGTGATGGGGTACGGTATTATTTTGGTGATAATTCCTTAGTCATGGATGATATGTCCTGGGTATCTTCGTTATCATCGTTAAAGCACTTGGATTTATCATGGGTATCTATTGGTACCGATATTGATTGGTTCCATCCAGTTAACACAATACCTTCTTTGCTTACCTTGAACTTGGCCTCGTGTGATATCAATCTCCCATCCATTAAGTTCATCAATTTTACGTTTCTTAGTTCACTTGATCTCTCTTCCAATGACATCAATTCCACCATTCCTGTCTGGTTATCCAACCTTACTGGCCTCATGCATCTAAATCTTAAAGATAATTCTTTCCATGGTCAAATTCCAGCTTTTCTTGGAACATTGACCCATCTTGCTTCCATCGACCTATCGGAAAATTATTTTAATACCTCCATCCCAGATCTGTTTTCGAATTTGACTAGCCTCGTTCATCTAGATCTTAATGCCAATCAGTTCCATGGTTCATTTCCTCCGGATATGAAGCTATGCAATTTAAGTTTTCTTGATTTGTCGGCGAATAGATTTGAGGGAGACCTTTTGAATTTTATGGGAAACACTTCTGATTGCTCGCTAAATAATTTAAAGTATCTTAATCTTGGATACAACCAATTCAAGGGAAGCATTCCAATAAAGTTTATGGAACTTAAGAAGCTTGAACACCTTCTCCTTTTAGTAAATGAACTTTCTGGTCCTATACCTCCCTCACATGGTGGCGTGTCATGTCTAAGAGAGCTGGATTTTTTTTATAATCAATTAAACGGGACCATACCAACAAGCTTAGGACGAATTTCAACAATGGAAAAACTCGATCTTAGTGCTAATCAGTTGAGTGGGAACATGCCTGCAAGCATTGGACTACTCTTGAGGCTAGAAAGGCTTGATCTTTCTGTTAATCAGTTGAGTGGAAACATACCTGCGAGCTTTGGACTACTCCCGAGGCTAGAAAGGCTTGATCTTTCTATGAATCAATTGAATGGGAACATACCTGCGAGCTTTGGATTACTTCCGAGGGTAAAAAAACTTCATTTTTATAATAATCAGTTAAGTGGGAACATTCCCACGAGTTTTGGACAGCTTTCAAAGCTTGAAACCTTAGATGTCTCCAATAATTCATTAGTTGGGGTTCTATCTGAAGTTCACTTTAGCAAAATGAATAATCTAACTGTCTTGGCATTGTCTTCAAACTCATTATCATTTACGGTAAGCTCTGAATGGGATCCTCCCTTCCAGTTGCATGAATTTCATGGAGACTCCTGCAACATTGGGCCTCATTTCCCAAACTGGCTTCAAACACAAGGAAATCTTCAGACATTAAATCTTTCTAGTTCACATATCAAAGATACCATACCAGAGTGGTTTGAGGACATCTTGTCTCCTATTTCTGACCTGGATTTGTCCCACAACCAGATTAGTGGCAAACTGCCATCGTTTCATGACTCTGGTCCATATAATCTTCTGAAGATGAACTCAAACAATTTTGAGGGATCACTTACTTCATTTCCTTCAAATGTCATGATTTTGGATCTGTCAGATAACTTATTGTCTGGGCAAGTTCCTCATATCAATGCAACAATGAACCCAGATTTGCACATTCTTATTCTTGCAAAAAATCATTTCACGGGATCTGTTCCAATACATTTCTGCAATTTGTTTAGTATCAAAGTTTTGGATTTATCGCAGAATAAGTTTTCTGGAAGGCTTCCTGGTTGCTTAGGTAACTTGAGTAGTTTGCAAGTGATAGATCTTACAAATAACACGCTAAGTGGTATTGTCCCAGATTCATTGGGCTTTCTTACACAACTCAAGTCATTGCACTTGCATAACAACAAATTTCAGGGGAATCTCCCATTTTCTTTTCAAAATTTGACGGGGTTGGTTACCATGGATTTAGGGTACAATTCTTTCACGGGTATTATCCCTTTTTGGATTGGAGTAAATCTTTCGAACATTAGAATCTTGAATCTCCAATTAAATAAGTTTACGGGAAAGATTCCGCAGCAACTTTGTCAACTCCATGCTCTTCAACATTTAAACTTGGCACAAAATGACATAAGCGGAACGATCCCTCGTTGCTTTGGGAATTTAAGTGGTATGATGAGTAATCAAGTTAGCACAGGATACACCATTGATTACTATGAAGAAAATATTGTGGCTTCCACGAAGGGAAATCAGTTGGTGTATACCAAGACAATACAGTTTTTTACATCCTTAGATCTTTCAAGCAACAACTTTGTTGGAGAAATTCCGGATGTATTGATGAATCTTGTGGGATTAAAGAACTTGAATCTTTCTAGAAACCTGCTAAATGGGCAGATTCCAATGTCGATTGGAAATCTAAATCAACTGGAATCTTTAGATTTCTCGATGAACAAGCTTTCTGGTCGGATTCCTCAAAGTCTGACTAGTTTGAACTTTCTAGGCTACTTGAATGTGTCATTTAATAACTTATCTGGTGCAATCCCGGTTGGAAATCAGCTCCAAACTCTAGTCGATCCATCTATTTATGAAGGGAATTACGGACTATGTGGACCGCCATTATCAAGGAGTTGCAAAGGAAATGAAGCCTCATACAATCATGATGATGAAGATGAAGATCAAGATGAAGCTGAAGACTTGTGGTTTTATAGTGGCATGGCTCCGGGTTTAGCTGTGGGATTTATTGGACTAACCGGTAGCTTGTACTTTATCAAGGCTTGGAGGTTGGCTTACTTTGAGTTTATCGAGAATGTTTACGGTTGGACAAGTTTGTTAGTTCTAGTGACTCTTGCTCGACTACAGAGGAAGTTTTTCTAGCAAGTACTCTTGGATTCACAAAAAGGAGAGTTCTAGTAAGTACTCTTGGATATAATGGCGAATGCATGATTTACATCTAAAAGCATTTTGTTTTGTAGTTAAACTGTAATCCAACTATAACGGTAATCGAATGAATGCATATTTTCTTATGTTTTTCTCGCTCATTGAGAGAATACTCAGAATAGCCTACAAAATCTTTGAAAGATAAAGGAACACCAGAAAAGTTGCAACACAAAGAGAAATTAATCATAAATGGGTCATTCCATAATAAACTTCTGCCCAAAGAGCCAATTTTATCGATATGGTATTTGATAATGTTAATTTATACAAGGACCAAAAACCATTGTTTTAAATAAATAAGTTAGTTGATTTTAATATTTTAACCTATGGTTTTTAAAACAATTTAATGATATTACAAAACATATTACACACACACACATATATATATATAGTACTATTTAACAATGCTTCAATTGAGACTGAATGTCTTTGATAGCTGGTACATATTGTTAATTAAATCATCAAGTTTAAACACTTATACTTTTGGTTAAGTATTTTGCAGGGACCTCTCATGCCATTTCTGGAAGTTACAAGTGAAGGATGGCATCTTGTGGATACTTAATTAAGTCAAAGGGGCCAAAGGAACCTTAATTCTGATCACTCTCTCAGTCTGGTTCCTGAGTCAGCTGTGTATTGTCCTTTTATCTTGTTGTTCTTGTTTTGATCCCCAGGTCTGTCTGGGATTGATCTTTCTTGTTTTCTGGATACTTTTGTGCATATATTGTTTCTTACACAAACCATTTGATTTGTGGTATTCAGTATATATGTCCTTTGGTGTAAGAAGATCTGCTATATATTCTTGTGGATTGATCATTGGGTTGAGAAAGTTTTCACATATATCATATGTTTATGTAACATATGATTTTGTGACTAAATTAAATAGCATACCACTTGCCTATCTATCATCGATCTGCAAATAAACCCCAAAGTAATATTGTTTGATCTTATAAAATTCACATCAATATATAATTTTTTTTTTATTTTAAAATTAGGATGTTATAGCACCAATGTCTTGTAACTTGGCAACAACTTCTTCCATTGGAGGTCGCTTTTTAATTTTTTCGGCCGTACAATTGAGTATGACCTCAGCGACTTTCTTTAGTCCCTCAATAGGGTACCCGAGTGGGCCTGCTTGTAACTGTGGGTCATTTATATTCCTAAGTTCCCTTTCCTCATGCAGTGCAGGTCGAGCCCAGCTAAGCAAATGTGTGTGTTTTTGTCCGCCGATCATATTTGAATGCACGTACGTAGACCTGTTATTAGTTCTAGTAACATGACGCCAAAGCGATAGATCTCACTTTTGACATTCATACAACCTGCAGTTGAATCATAAAACCTTAGTCAATGACTGTTTTTCAACCATATGTAGGCTAATAATATAAACAATTGACGAGAGGAAATACAAATACAAGTAGTCATCAAAACATATATGTTTTGCTTATAAGGTACATCAAAACATTTGTGAGTATATACTTAACTTGTTATGTAAAATATCAAAAATGAGTCAGGAGAACTAACCGATTAACGCATATTCAGGAGGCTCATAACCATCAGCTGTAAAGCAAACGGTATTGAGGTCATATTTGGGATGTTTCTTTGCAAAGCCAAAATATATACGAAAGCTTTGCGTTCAAATCCTGCAAGAATTAAAACTTGAAAATATATAAGAATATGTTTTCATAAATATATGTTTTAAATATCCGTGCGCATACTAACCTCATCTAATAAAATACTTGAAGATTTAAATTCCTAGTAAATGGCAGCTTGTTTCATGGCATGCAAATAAGCAAGGCCTTGTGCCGCACCAATGGCTATTTTAGTTCTTGTACTCCATGGGAGTGGTTCTCCTGCACCTTTAACAACATCCAATTTATAAAATCAAATAACTATATATTTTATTTTGGAGTTTTCTAAACATGGCCGTAAATTAAGGCTATATATGCCGAGTAAAGTGTTGTACATAATGATTGAAGTTTTTTTAGGAACGGTTGTCTTTATGTACAAAATATTACTACATGTTAATCATAGCACTTAGGGTTATAATTAGCAAAATTCATTTAATTTATATTAACTTTTAGAAAAAATGTTCCTTCAAACAGGTACTAGCTAGCTTACTAAAACCTGTTGATTAATTGATACAAAAATGAAAAATTGAAGTATGACACAAAAAACATGAAATCATCAAGTACGCATCCCTACAAAAATAAATCAGATTAAAACATATATGCCACATTTGGAGTTAATTTTATAATTAAGGATATAGACGAAATTAAAATATCTAAGAAACACACAAACCTGCCACTCTGAGAAGTCTAGAGACTAGAGGGCTATTAGCGGCGTATTTCTTGATGGCGACAGAAACCCCAACACCCGTCTTAGATGGTTTGTATGTAACTTCGTTAACCCAGCCTATGTAAACCGTTTCTTTGTAAGTACCACCTTCCCGGAGCATGGCATTGGGCTTAAAATTTCCTGTTGCACTTTTAAGCTCGGACAAGCTAGGTGAAGTTCTTCAGATATGGCAGAATTATTCGGTCACTAGCTACTATCTCCTTCCTCATTGTGTGCAAGTTTATGATAAGATTTTAAAGAGCTTCCCATGTCAAATGTCACTTGTTTGAAGTTAATTATGTCTGTTTAAGGTTTGGAACTTGACCAAAAGATCTGGTTTCATTAAGGTTAAGTTTAAAAAATAAAATAAGAAATACAAACAAAAACAAAGATTAAAGTTGATTACAATAACTAGGGTTTTTAGTCATTTGTCTATTAAATAAGACATAATTATATTATACAAACTAAATTAATACAAAGTAACAAAATAATGAAGTAGCATATAAAACCCAATAAAAAAAATATTTTTTTTTCCCTTTTTTGTCATCGATATATAAAGGCTATATATATAACTTGGATACTAAGTCATTGCATTTTCATTCGGGGAGAAACAGTGACGGATCTAGGATTCCAACTCACGTAGGTCCTTTACTTGACGAATTAGTTGAGGCAGAGAAAAAAAATGAAATGGATCCAAGCGGCTTTCGCGTCACAAATGCAAAGATATAAACATGAATTCGATACGTGAGCAGTTTTACTATTGCATACCTTACCAATACTATTATAAAAATAAAACTACAAAATAATAATAGCATGTCTGGAAAGTACTTACTATTGAATAGTCGTCTTGCGTGGAATTTCAGCCTTATGATCATTTAGCCCATCGTTCCTATTCCACGCTTTAAATACAAATTTTGTAATCTAATCAGAACCACCTTGGTTTTTTATGATACAACATCTGCTTTTTATACTATATTCCAACCAATATTTAAATTTAAATATAACAAACAAAAATATAATATAATACATAATAATATAAAAATTTAAATTTAAATATAAATATATAATAATAACTATTAATAAGTTAATACCTTTAATACCTTGAGATTTTGAAATTGAGATTTTGTTGGTTTGTAACAATCGGTGGCATGACACAGGAAAAAAAAAAGAGATTTTCACATTTGTCAGTTTCACAGGTTAATAAGTGGTTATTTGTACTTGTGTGTTTCTTTTTGATTTTTTGATTTGGACCTTTTATAGTAGTTTTATTATTTAAGGGGTTAATGGGCTACTTTAAATACTTAATGGGTTTAGTTTAAGTCCAAATTAAGTATTTTGTTCATAAAAATATAAGGTAGGTCTTGACCAGATTTTAACATAGATCCTTCAAAAAATTATTACATCGACTCTAAAAATTTTCGAAACTAAGTTAGGTCCTACGACCCGCCTTCCGGTACACTGGATCCGCCCATGGGGAGAAACTTGGACATGCTAACCAAATGATCGGAATCACAGAGTGTGTTTGTCGAGACATGATCTCTTTCTTTATTCGATTCTTTTTCCGGAAAAAAAAAGAAGAAGGGTGACACAATTTCTCAGCTAGAATTGGGGGTGGGACTTGTTGGCATAATGCAAGCTGGAACGTGGGAATTCGAGGTCTCATCACCGCCAATTTTTAGACATAATACCATCAAACATTCTTTAAGATGTTGTACAGTATAACATCTTAAAGCATATTTGATGGTGTACTATTAAAAATTAGTAATGAGATCACCACCTTGTTGTAATATGATATGATTGAGAATGTGAAATCCATTTTTTTACAGAAATAACAGAATTACAGTGAACTTTACCACTTTTTATTAAAACCCCCCTAGTCATGTCAAGTTTATTTGTAACCAATTCACTTAGGTGAGTTGGTCAGGGGCTTTCTAATCATCCACTATGTGGGGCCCCGGGGGTGAGGTTACCACAGGTCTCAGGTTCGAGCCTGGGGGGTTTACATCCCAAAGGTATTTTCCATAAGGAGGGGCGTGGAGGTCCTGCAAATAACAGGTTAAAACCGCCTCCACTCACGTCTGAATCGAAACTCAACCTTAAAAAAAAAAAAAAAGACCTTAAATGGAGCAAAAGCTACGTTTCGAGCGATAGTTAGGTTGACGTAGTGTTTTCGTAGTGTTAAGTGTTAACGTATCATTTGTAATTCATAGTGTTATGATAACTTTTTTTGTATAACATAATATCCATTTAAAAAATATATATATACAAGAGTAATATTTTTTATTTTATTTTTTTTAAATTTTATTTATGAGTTAGGATTTTGGTTCATATGTTTTGTTGATGGGGCTTCTATTTTCACCCATCAATTGGGACGACCACTGATGGGACACCCTTAACTGGAGCGACTTCAGGGGACAATTGGGGCGATCCACTTTTAAATTGGGGCGACTTTATTTTTATCCCGGATGGAAATAGCAAGATATTTTCTTGAGTTTGTAGTTATTAAAGGCCCCATAGATATTTCAGAATCGTCAAACATTTCTTTCACATTATGTGAAACCAAACATTACTTCTAAATTCTAATTGAAGTCAAGTAGGCAATTACCATTAAAGCCAAAGAATAACTAAAAGTTTTGTTATTTTAGACTTTTTGGTCAAACATTTATATATATCTAAATGTTTACACTTTTCATTGTCATAATAAAAATTATGATCAATAGTAATGACATCCTTAACTGATCATAAATAGACATTACATAAAAAAAATTAAAAAAATAAAATAAAATTGTTATCTTTGTACCACTTAGAAATCTAATAAGAAGTTCAAAAATGATAAATAAATAATTTGATAATAGTTATATTTTGATCATTTAGAAATAAGACTAAAAGATATGTTTAGTAATCTCTAAAAGGTTAAAGTTTAAAATAAATAAAAGCTATAGGAGATATAAACTATCATAATGTTATTTTCTAGGGACGTGTCATTTTGAGTGCTTGACCATTTTAAAGTATGATTGTGTATAGTTTTGTGAAAAGCTAGGGGTGCGTTTGGTTGAGGAAAACACCTATTGTTTTCTATTTTATTTTTCAAGAAAACATGAAAAACATAAAACGCGTTTAAATCATAGTTTTTCAAGAAAATGTTCCTAGAAAACAGAAAACAGTGTTTTCTACTTTTCAATGGAAAACTTGAAAACATCTTTTTATTGTTTTCCATTTTCCATCTCCTTATTCTCCCTCCCTCCCTCCATATCTCCAACATGTATTCTAGTTATCTAAAATAGAAAATGAAAATAGCATTTTCTAATTTGAACGCGTTTTCAAACTTTTTATTTGTTTTTTAGAAATAGAAAACCCCTTTCATTTTCTATAAAATTAGATATAAAAACTAAAAAACATTTTCCACAACTAAACGCAACCTATACTTTTATCATTTAAAAGTGTATGCATGTGAAATTGATGCATTTTGTGAAGAAAAGAAAAAGGTATAGAAAAGTAAATGAGAAAATTGATACCTTATTATAGAAGAAAACATTTTTTTTAGAATAAATTAAGACCACAAAATGCATTCTTATCTAAGAAAAAAAATAAAATGGGCAGTGGGCACAATACATAGAAGTAGGAGTGAAGCTAAACAGTGACACCACTCACGAGTACATCTTTACTCCCTTATAAAATAAACTATTCATTCTTTTTTTAAACTTTCTACCTTTAAAATACCTAAAATGCCCTTACTAATATAACTAACACAATCCATGATTCTATTGAATACCCAATATATCCTTAATGAAATTAATATACAACATCTACCATTTAATTTCTAAAATAACTACACTACCCCTTTTACATTAATAACCACACCCACCACCATCGCCACCGCCACAGCCACCGCCGCCACCGCTACCATCATTTTCGCTGCATCGTGCGGGCATGCGTCTAGTTTTCTTTCAAAGATACACTAATAAGCTATATCTATATTATATACAACCACCGTACTCAATCCGAAAATAAGCGAGGTATGAGAGAAATATAATATAAACAGTCTTACTTCTACTAACAAGTAGAGAGACTGTTTTCAAAAAGATATCTATATCTATATCTATATCTATATTATATTATAAAGTATAGGTTTTAATTTTTAAAAACAACAATTTTATTATATTACCCTTCTATCTTATAATTTCTATATTTCTATTATTTATGTATCTATTTTGTTTAATATTTTTTATCTTTAAATAATCAATCAATAAATAACTAACACAACTTTAATATACTCATGTATTATACAAGCCAAGGCCGTCGATTGATGAAATCGGCCGCCCGCCACCTTCATCCCTAGTTGTATGTACAAACTGAAATTTTAAATTTGACTTGCACCATATATATAATTTATTTTTTTTCTTTTGAAAAATCATCTACTATCATGCATTATACGGATACATTTCTAATTTTACTAATAAGATGAACATTGTAGGACGTTAAGAATGACCCTAAATTTATATGAAAAACAGTATTAATAGAATTAATGGAATGATCTTATACTAGGGTAACCGGTATAAGATGATTTTTAACGTAATACCTTATTTAAATAAAATTTAAGTGGTAACCGTTAACCAATTCAGTCGGTCACCCATTATATGTTTTGAACAAAATAACGAGTTTCATGCATGAGATAAACACCAGAGTAGATCACTACATAACATAGTCATATGTTCATAGTTTGTTCCATTTCGGTATCATTATCCCCTTATACTATTGCAACTATAGACAATAACCGATCGATTCTAACAAAAGCATTAAAATATAAAAAATTTAACAATCTAAAATAAAACTTGCAACACATAACCCCAACACTTTTTTTATTCAACAAATCTCTTCATCAAATCCCGAAAACTTTCATAAGATATACATGCCAAGTGGGGTCAATAACTATCTATGGTCCTTCTATTTTCATCTTTATTATTTTTTTTTTTTCTCCCTCAATGTACAATAATATATGTACTGCATGCAACTATTATTGCACAATGAAAATAATTGAGAAAAAAAGAGTGGAATAGTAGAATACCCATCTATCATTGCATCAAAAACAATATGACTGCTTAAAGCATTAAAGACATATAATTAGGCAACATTAATCTAATAACTATCAAACATTCACCAGTGTGTCATAATCATAAATCACATTACCTACTAATTAAATAAAACGATAACTTAGAGTTATTGGCTTGGCCACCATTGAGTGGTCAGTGTTGTCTTGAGGTATGTATTATTGTATATTTGTATGTAGTATCCAATGTTGATTTTTTATAAGCAAGATAATGAATATTCATTTTTTTTTGGGGTTGATTTTTTTGAAGAATGAGTTTTTTTTTTCTTTCTTACTATTCATTGAAGATTTGGCCACGTTAATCATAGTCATTAACTCATATTAAAATATTGTATATCGTGGTTGAAAATTATTTTTAAAATAGAGTTATTTTTATAGGCTTGATTAGCAAAATCCAAAACACGAGACTGATAAGTTGATGGATAATCACACGTATCACAGGAGCTAAAGCGCAAAGGAATAACGTTGATGGATCACACATATCACAAGAGCTAAAGCCGAAAGTTATAACATTGGTTTACATACCTGACCGATTCGATACCAAAGTTTAGAATCAAAAGTAGCAGCAGTAGAAATAACTTGTGGGAAACCAGTAGCAGATGTCAAACTCCCATTGAAGAAAGTACCAACAAAACCATAGAAAGATAAGCCATGTAACGCCTCGGACCACCACTCGTATGCTGGGATACCAAGTCTTGGTATTCCTGGCGCATTGTCAACGAGTTGCAAGATCTTTTCGTCTAGTGTGAGTCGAGCCACGAGGTCTTTGGCACGGTCCGAGATGGGCAATGTGAATTTGCAAAATGGGTACGTTTTGGTTAATGGGTTTGATGTGTCACAAGCGAAGGGTGGCTTGGCTGACTCTGTTGGCTTGATTGTGGCCAGCAGTGTGAGTATGAAACATAGAAAAAGAAGATGTGTAATGGAGAGTTTCATTTTTGAAATTTAGTGTGTGTGACCAATTAAATTGGTTAGATACAAAGTATTGGAGATTTTATATATATATATATATATATATATAGATTGAGTGAATGATAAAGTTGGTGGGAGCCACCTAGGTAACTGAGTTTGTACTTTTTTTTTAAATTGTGACAAATTTGAATTTGATAACATGTTTTTGGCTAACAGATTTGGTTTTGACTAATGATTTTTTTTATCGGAAATGATAACTACAGCCTAACGCTATGTTCTCGAGTTCAAAATTGCAAAGAAAAGAAAGAGGATGAAAGGAAAATGAAAATCATTGGGTTCTTGAGTTTTTTTTTTAAGAAGAAAAGAAATGATTTGAGAAGAGATGGAGGGATTTTTTCATTGTAATTGACTTCCAAAATTTTCTGCCCATTTTTGGGCGGATTGGAGTATCATTTCAACTCCTTTCTCTTCTTTTCATTTCCATTAATGAAAAACTCAAGAACACAGTCTTAGGGTTATCAATAATAACTTATTACATTCTTAAAAAGTAATATTTTATATATTAAAAATCACCCACCAGAATCTTACCAGTTTGACCTTTTACCCCAAAAAAAAAAAATCACCCACCAGAATTTCATAATAAAAAAGTATAAATTTCAATGCACCAATTAGTTTTTACTGACAGTCCTTAACAAAACCCTTTTTTTATTTACAGTTAATATCCTAAAAGTTCTTTTATTTTGTCCCTTTTAAAACATTTAATTATTTTTAGTCCAGGTCATTTTATTTTTTCTTTTTATCTCTTCTAAGATATCGTACTTTTTAAATATCAAATCTCGGTCATTAAAACTTTAAAATGTATCCTATTAGGTCATCTTTTTGGTTGCCAAAACGAATCCGTTTTGATAACAAAATAGCTTAGAAAAACAAATATTAAAGTTTTAATAACTTTAAAGAAAAATAATTTTTTTTTGATAGACATGAAAAAACAAAATAAAAAATACTTAGAATTTCTAGACAATTAATCATGTTATTTTCCATTGAAAAACTTTACAAATATTTCATGTATAGTAAGAGTTATGATACATATTTTTTAATAGTTTTTGTTAATTTATTCTTCTAACTAACTAGTAGGTGATGACTATATACACTTTATTTTCATTCATTTTATCATGTGTAAAGAACCATGTTCTTAAAAGATTAGATTACCCTTTTTTTTTCCTTTCAAATACGTGGATCTCTAATTAGTAATTACAATATAATAATAGTCCAATCATAGAAATGACAAATGGAAGAAGTATATAAAATAAAAATTAAATTAAATATAAAAAAAAACCACAAAATCGACAAATGGCATTATGAGGCCTATTATAAGACCGACATCAAGTATAAAATGAAGATATTGAATTCTTACTTTCTGCCCATCCCATAAATAACGCGTCCAACAATTGAAAGCAATACCAAAATTGTACAAAGCAAGTCGACTGATATATGGGTTTGGTAATCAATGTTTTAAAAACTGGTTTTTTAACCGGAGGGTTTGGTAATCAATGTTTTAAAAACTGGTTTTTTAACCGGACGCACAGATTGGCGAAAACTGGTTCGACCAGTTGAACTGGTCAATGGGTTTTTTTTTAAAAAATTTCTTTTTTTAATTTTATAAAAATGTTATTAAATTTGTTACAATTCAATTAAAACTGTCAAAATACAATTACAATATACTCAAACATAATATCAAATAGATATAATATAAGAAAATATAAGTTTTAAAGTTTACAAACAACCAAAAATAACATTAAAATATACACATCATCTTTAAAAAAATTAGAAAACCAAAAAACCCCGAAAAGTCGGCCGATTCAACACAGTGACAGTTCAACTCAAAAAATTGGCCAACCCTAAAAAAACTCGGTTGAACCTGTTGAACCGGCCGGTTTGAATCGGTTTAAAACATTGTTGGTAATCACTATAGGTTTAAAAGAAAAAATGGAACAAGAAAAGATATGATAGATGGAAAAAAATTTGTTACATAATAAAACTCACTAAATTAAAACCGAAAATTCTGTAAAAACTTCTATGGCGAAATCCACCGTCCAGATTGAAAACAATGTCTAGTGAAGGCGTGAAGCTACAACTTAAACCGAAGTGCCTCATATTTTATTACGTGTAATATAAACTAGCTAGGAGTCCAATTAATGAAAGCCCATTGATATGAGTAAGCTAAATTATTGGTGTTAGTATTTTATTTTTATCGGATAGTATATAAATCTATAATATTTTTTAGTCATTCACAACAATATACATATTATACAGCACAATGTACAACTGTATAAAACATGCATTATTGGAGATGACTAAAAATTGTTGTGGATTTATCACTCTCTATTTTTCTCAGCTGTATTTATTTACACAATAATAAGATTGACGTTTTGTTTTTTTGGAACTAGATCATATATTATTTCAATAACTAATTAATTGAAACTCAAATTATTTAAGGCAAGTGTTTCTTTGATTATTCAGTTATTAATTTTTGCTTACATTTAGTTTTAAAATTTTAAAGCAGGCTATTTTATAATTTATTTTAAAATAGAATAGAATATCTATAAGATTAAAAAATTCAGAAGTTTTTGTAATACTAACGACTCTTTGTATGTAAATCTTATTTTAAATATTTTTCTTTGCACACAAGGGGCATCATTTAATTTGTAATATAGTACAGGGCTTCTAAAATCCACGGGACGGTCTTGGAAAGAAGAGAGACTGAACGTGTCAGCAAAACCATGATAAACCCATCAATATAACGATTGGATTTGGTGTTTCAATCTTGAATCCAATTCTCACCCCCCTTTTATCAATCAACTTTATTGTTAACACCTTTGAATCTGATTTTGAAAACATTTTAATTAGTCAATTTTTGAATCTAAAGTTAGCTTGTGTAATATGTGTAAAAATATACAAGAAATGCTTGATGGTTTTCTGCATAAAAATTAGAGATTTACATAAATTGCTGAAACGGTTTTATAGAAAAACCCTTAAACCTAAATATATACATAAGTATTATAAAATCATACTAGTAGCTGCTTGAGGGACTCTTAGTTGAATACTTCAAACACGAACAACTCTTGATCACCCTGCAACACAAATCTTGAGGAAGCTTTCAAGAGATGTATTTGTTCCACGATCACATACCGTCGATAGAACAACCAATAACCTCCAACAAAACAGCTACAAACTTGAACAACACTTGTTCCTTGCTTGCTTGAACTCTAGTTGAATACCAACACCCCAATTAGGGTTCGAAACCCTAATTCGAATACCACTTAAGGTTTTCTTCTAAAACCCTAATACCACACCTAAGTGAAACCACCAAACCAAAACCTAGAACCACCTAGTGGGAGGGATGATTCGTGCAAAAGATGCCTACCACAGGATGAAAAGCACTAAAGGTTTGGCATTAAAATATAGGGATTATTACCTGTGGATGTAACTAACTATGATTAATGTCTATGCTATGTAAATATCTCGTAAAATATCTATGTCATGTAATTAACTTTCAAATCCCGGTTATTGGATGTACCCAGGTATATATGACAACCATCTAACCTGCCACTTGTAAGTTTTTGATTGGTCCGGTACATCCAATAACTGAGATTTGAAAATTCATTACATGACATAGACATTCTACGAGATCTTTACATAACATAGACATTTGATCATAGTTAGTACATCCACAGGTAATAATCCCTAAAATATATTGCACTACATTGCATTAAAACGAGTTGAGGTTGCGGTTGCATTGCGACTCATCATCAGAGATCAAGTGAAACGACCAAACTTGAAATTTTTTTTTTTTTTTTTTTTTTCTGGAAGCTTGATGAGACGTGACCATTGATGGTCGTGTCGCATCAGAAAGTCAGAAAGCTACAGATTTGCCAGAAACTTGATTTATACATAACACTAAAAATGCAACTAAACCAAATCATTTTTCCGTAATCAAATCAATTGACTAACATACTCGATACCTTTAAACACACATTTCAACATAAAACATCATCCTTCACATAAACCAAACCAACGTTTACAAACTCTTGATTCGAACGGGTCATTTACCCAAATTGCCACTTTTACACGAAATGGTCAAGATGAAACATTATCGCCCAAAATCCAAAGCTTTTGACCCAAAACATTAACACATCCATAATATGCATTAAATGACCCATTAGACTCAAGAGCCAAGATTACAAAAGGGTTAACTAGGCTTCTACTCAAAAATATCGCTATAGCCAAACGGTCTACCTTCCAAGCTTCAATTACTTCAAACTTCAAATCTAACAACTTCACTTTTGAGAACCGCCTATAAAAGAGAAAACAACTAAAAACATAAGCCAAAGCTTAGTGAATTACTCGCATGCATACATACACACATTGGAGGGCAAAAACATG
>JAOEHQ010012923.1:0-15962 GCA_025447715.1 Asclepias incarnata
GACCGGTAAGGGCGAAGCCCCCCGGAACGGCGTAGCCGTTCGATTAAGGGCTACGCTCGTACCGTCTCCATCCGTTTCAACACATAACCCATAGAAATTTTTATTTTTATTTTTATTTTTTGAAAAAAAAAATTTTAATTTTTTTTTTTTGGAATGGGTTTTTATTAAAAAAAAAATCAAAAAATAAAAATAAAAAATAAAAATACATACCAAAAATAGGAGAGAATGAGGGAAATGTGTGGCTGAGATTTGTCCCTTAGTTTCCACCATTTTTTAAGGATTCACATGAATACAACCCAATAAAAATAATAACATAGTATAAAACAAATTTTAATTTTTTTGAATATATTAATGCAAATAAAGACAATTCAACTAAATGATATAATATTTTAGCATAAGTCCTCTACAAACATAACATGTAGTAAGAAATAAGAAATAAACATATAATAAGAATAAGAATAATAAGAAAATATAAAAACATAGTATTATATTAATACAAATAACGATAGTTCGATAATGATCGATAATATAATAATGTTTTACAATAAGTCTTGCGAACATAGTCTATTTTGGAAAATGTTACTTGGTAGATAGATAAGTTCATGTGCCAGTTTTCTATTAAAGTATCATAATACTTTGTTGATATGTTTTAGATGTTACCAGTTAAATAAAATTAAGATTTTAGCTATAAAAAATATATTAAATAGGTCAGTTTGAAGGTTTTCCGTTTTATCAATCATAGTTTATTTTGTATTTCATATTTATACTCGTGTAATATAAATTTCTCTTATGATTTTGAAAATGTTTCTCATAAAAGTTTATTAGTATTGCCTTTCAAAAAAAAAAAAAAAATTTATTAGTATTAAATTAAGTATTCAAAACCAATAAATAATTTTCGACCGACTTTTTGTATATGTTGATTTACATACCATCAAAAAATCAAGTTTGTTATGCTCCCTTCGAGATCATCAGGCAATAGATCAAGTTTTACGAAATCACAGCTTGCACCAAGTTCTTGAACACCCATTAGTATAAACAGACAGGTCTTCCCTGTTCAGATCATCGGGGATGACATGTATTTTTGAACATCCACTATTATATCTTGATTTATTTAGTTAAACGTCGATATTGCAAATCCTAGACCTTAAAGCTCGGAGTGCACAGGTTCTAATTGTGAGATCTTGCTAGGGAATACTGGTTACGACAGAGTTCTATCCGTGATAGTGTTGGACTGTTGGTCTTTTTAAAGTTAAAAAATTGCCAACAAACTTGTATATAGAATTTCATCAGTGATTCACCTAATAGATGCAATTTAACCCTTTCTGCAATAGATGTAATCAACAAAATACAACTACCTAACAAGTAATAACCTATCAACGGTACATAAACAACATATACATAAACAACATATACACATTGAACTCCGCTTTTCAAAAATCATTGGTCAAAAATCTCAAGATGAGCAAGAGAGCATGCGCACACCAGGACGATAAGCCCATGCAGGAGGCAACCGAGCATAATTTTCCATACCATGTTGCTCGTCATATGGCCTTTCCATTACTTTGAGCAACCGTCTCACCTCTTCAAAGTCGCCTTGTTCAGCCATGTCTATAGCACTCTGACACAAGTAGTTTCTTAGAATGTACTTCGGGTTCACAGAGTTCATTGAAGCTTTTCTATCCTCATCTGGAACTCCATTTTCCGAAAGCTGTCGGTATCAAACGTATAAACCACGGAATAACCCATGAGAACATACAATATAAAGAATCAAAAGGGTGTGTTTGGATGATCAATCTGAAAGTAAGTATGTGATACCAAATAATCACAAATAGGTTAGCAAATGTACTAAAACAAATGGTAAAAGATGGTGTTTAAATGTGCCTCTGCTACTTCAACTTGTGTACTACTCGGATAGATGTTTGAGTGTTTGGTAAATTCTAAATGTTGAAAAAACAAAAACATTTTTGCAAAGGATAAGAGATATTCTTGTGAATTGGAATAAAAAATTATGAAGTTCGGTTAAAAAAAGGGCCGAATATGTTATCTCAGTTTACTCTTCTATAACCAGTTCAATTACAGCTATTACGAAACTTATTATCCAAAACTCATTATTTGACCCCAAAAGATCCAAAGCATAGTAGAATCAGATTATACTTTATAAATATATTAAAACTTCATTACTGTGATTTCAAGTTAGAATAATAATTAAAAAAAAATAAGTACTATACTAATTGAAAATGCATGATTATGTTAAGGGGTGTTCAGCAGTCACATTACCTCCACTATGTAAAGTTTAACCCAGTTGGTCCAAGCCTCCTTGCGTTCTTGACCAATATCTAGCAAAGCAGGCTTGAGTGGAACCAATAATTCTTCATCTGGGATGGTCAAATCAGCTTTAATGTTGGAAAGTAATCTAAAGAAGTTTGTGTAGTCAACTTTGTCAACCGCCATATTGTTAAGCAGTTTACTAATGAGTTGTTTATCATACTTCGGTAGCCCAAGTTTTTTGGTCATTACGGCTTGGTAGTCATCCATAAACTTTGTACCATATCTGCAGAAGATTAAAAAATTAGATGCTAGAAAATTAGCTAGAAGTTTAAGGTCAAATGGGCTACTCTTCAAATTTCAACTTAAGAGTTGGTAAGGACTTCTGCAAAAAAAAACTTTCACATTATGGTAATCTTCATAGTGAAGCACAACTACTATGTATTTTTGACTTAAGAGTTGATCTTGACAAATAGTTTACTAATATACTTTTGACTATAAGCGGATGATTGGAGGTGTGTTTTCAAAGTAACTACAACGATTTGAAGAAACATAAACGGATAGTCATACTGTCAAAGAACCACTAACCAGTTACTCGTCTCTAATGATAGGTATGTTAATTAATATTTATCTCAAAAATCAGTTTTCTTGAGGGGAAAAAAACCCTTCTTAACAGCTACTCCAAGTTTGATCATTTTGACATAAATATTTATAAAAAAATAAAAAAAAATACTATCACTTTACCCAAGCAACCAAAACTGATTATTGCAATTGGTTCCTTATAATCAGTGCAAACACAACAGAAGGGCCAAATACCTTTCAAGAGCATAATCGGCCTCTTTCTCATTTATCAGATTAGCAGAAGAAAGAGTCGATACAAACTGAGCTATGTTCCATAGGCCAACATCTGGTTGATTTGAAAAGCAATACCGTCTCCCCGGAAGATCTGTAGTATTCGGGGTGAAACTGGGATCAAAAGCATCAAGAAATCCAAAAGGACCATAATCAATCGTGAGACCCAGTACACTCATGTTGTCGGTATTCATCACACCGTGTGTGAAACCAACGCCCTGCCAGCTAGAAATTAGTGAAGCAGTACGTTCAGCAACCTCCACTGCCCAAGCTGAAACACCGATCAATTAAAAGTAGCATTAGATACTGATAAAAAATTATCTGTAAAATATACTTGTTTATCTACATCTATAATGTTCACCTGCATATTTGTTAGAAGTAAGATCTACAAGAGATTCATTTTCTTGCCCAGTAGAGAAAGATAAACTATCACTTTTGTTCATATTCTCTATGTGAGGAAAGTGATGTCTAATAGTGTAGTCAGCCAAAGCTCTAACAATTTCAAGATCCTCTTTTCCTCTCGAAGCATGTATCTGAAATGAGCCAAAACGCAGAAACGATTGTGCGACTCTGCACACGATTGCACCAGGTTCATCTTTCGGATTGCCACTGCATTTGCCCAGAGAACGAATATGTCAACCAAGTTGAACCCAAGATAATATACTTTTGTTTCAAGAAGAGGAACAATCTGACTTTTGGAGAGGAACTTAGTATTTATGAGGGATTACAGATATTTGATATTTAGGGGGCGTTTCGAGGTGCGTTCTAAAAGTGACTATGTGATATCGCATAATCAGAATGAGGTAATCAACTATAATAAAATGTGCTGCAGAATATATCTTCTGTACGTGCCTTAGTTGTTCGAAAGTTTTAATAATCAGATAATCATAACTTCAAGTGTCTGATAAGTTATATATTAGAAACTACGAGTAATGGATATAGCAACTATAAAGAACACTATTTGAATAAAAGGGGAGATATTTGGTAAACAGAGAGTAGAAAGCAAACTCTCTCCAGCAGGTTAATAATAAGAAGAAGAATCTGTTTATCCACACAATTTAACCTGATTATATCGACACATTAATGAGTCCCGGAATGCAAATCCAGACACCCCCTGATATTGATAGTTTGACACAAATTGTTTAACTACATAAAACTTACTCGTAAAACATGTCACGTGTAACATATTTCCCGGTTGTTACAAGACTAAGTGCACGAGTAGTTGGAATCCCGAGACCATGAATCGCTTCACTACAAAGGAACTCCCGGATACTGCTTCGCAAAACAGCTAGACCATCAGCAAACCGACTATATGGAGTCTTTCCAGCACCCTTCAACTGAAGTTCCCACCTTTGAGACTTCAAATTCACAAGCTCCCCAAGAGTGATCGCCCTCCCATCACCCAATTGACCCGCCCACATCCCAAACTGATGCCCTCCATAACATTGAGCGTACGGCATCCTGAAAACCAACTAATGTAATCACCACTAAAAAATTTCAATTAGAAAGATAAAACACACGAAAAGCCGCTTACCCTCCTACTAAAGGAGCTGCCCCGGAAAACAAAAGTGGGAAATCAGGTCTTTCAAATCTGCAACACCATCAAAGTTTCCAGCTTTGTTAACAACAACAATGCCAAATTTTAAACAAATATCACGGCAGACATCAACTAAGCAAGGTAGAGAAAAACTCACTCTTTAGGATCTAAATCAAGAATTTCGGCAACGGACTCGGACCAAGCTACTAATTGAGGGTTTTCCACTTTAACAGATGGAGATACTTTTGAATAACATGCATGAAGCACCTATATAATTTCCAAAAAGATAAATCTCAGTTAATATAATTAGCACCCATGTTGTTCAAAGCAAACCAAAAAAGGAAAATAATAAATCACATCATCATATAAAATTAATAATAATAATATTCTAAATCAAGAATTAGCCTTTATTTCTAACACCGTAATTTCAAAAACAATTATTTATGTTCTTGATTTCTTGGACTAAAAATGCATAAAGATTCAATCTTGAAATCAAGAAACTATTTTTAACAAGAAAACAGTAAATCAATACACGCAGGAGGTTTTCCTTGTTTAGGTTACACGGGGAGACGAGTCTTTGACTCAAATGTACGCGGCCTAACCCTGGGTATCCCCGTGACCTGAACCCTTTCCTTGGCCACCCTAGGGAGGTTCGAACCAGAGACCAGTAGGCCCCCTTGGTAGTGGTTAACAATAATCTTAAATATTCCAAATCAAGAATCTTACTATTTTTTTCTTATAACCTGATTTCAAATACTAACATTCTTGAAATATTGGACTAAAAAATGCATAAAAATTCAATCTTGGAATGAAGAAGCTGTTGAAATCAAGAAAACTAATATTAAAAACAAACCTCACGGGGGATGACGTCAGAGCGAGGATCACCGGGCAACTCACGAACAAAAGAATGGTCCCAATTTAAATCTTCAATACACAACTTTTTCTTAACTATTTTATCATTATTACTTATTAAGCTTTGTTTCTTTAAACCATCGGACACAGAATCAACAGTAGGAGATTCCATTGAGCAGTTGGTGGAAAACGACGTCGTTTTGGGGTGATATTTTAATAAGCGTTTGGAGAATAAGAAGCGGTGGCGGAAGATGGTGGTGGGAGAGAAAGAAGAGAGTGTGGTGGTGGTGGTGGGTGTGTGTGAGAGCGAGGCGGTTATATGAGAAAACATATTTGTATTTGTTTTTGTTTTTGTTTTTGTTGTTGTGTAAAATTGGAATAGAGATTGGTGACATTTTCAAAGTGTTGATTTGGTGTGTGATGGTGTCATTTTTTTTTTCAAGATTTCTAGACGAGGGGATGTGAGTTTGACACCATGATGTGCTTTGAAAGGTTGTACTTTTAGGAGTGATATATGTACATTTTTATGTTTGTAATTGTAATGTAAAATTCGATGGTGATTGTAAAGGTAAATCTATACTAACATAAGTCCATAACCTATTATTACTTTACTCGACAAGGTGGCACTGTTTCGTTCGTCTACCTCATACTTTGTATTATTATTTGGATTCCGTTATATCGCATCCTGTTTGGGTTTATTTCTTTAGGTTTTTTTTGGTTTTCTGCACAGTTTATTTACCTTTTAGGTTTTCAACCAATATATTTGAAACTTTTATTCAACTTTTTGTTTTTCTTTTTCTTTTGATTTTTGTTTTTCTTGCACAAAATAAATATATGTATTCGATATTGCAAACTTTTAGACGCGGTTGTGGTATTGCTTTTAAATAAATATCTATTCCATATGCCAAAGTTTTTAGCACACATATATAGCGACACAACATCAATAACAAAACGTAATCACAATAATTGAAATCACGCAACGCGCAAGCGAAAACTAATGAATACATATTGCAAACTTTTGGACGCAGTTGTGGTATTGCCCTTAAATAAATATCTATTTCATATGCCAAAGTTTTTAACACACATATATAGCGACACAACATCAATAACAAATTGTAATCGCAATAATTGAAATCATGCAACGCGCATACGGAAACTAATGTGGTATTGCCTTTAAATAAATATATATTTGATATGATAAAGTTTTGAACAAACATATTCATGACATAATAGTTTTTAATTAGGCGATTGTAGATTCAACGCAACTACACAAGTGCACTGACATAACGAAACCGTATCAACACGATGATTGAGACCCAACGTCGCGGGGCTAGGCCCCCGCTAGTTGTATGTGTATACGAATATTATGTTGTTAGAAATCTATGTTTACATGCAAGTTTTATATATTGACTAAAATTAAAATTATATTCTGGTCGATTTTATAGTTTGATAGCAATCAATCTTAGTTGCATAAACTTAGGGACAGACATAGGACCGTCCTGGTCCCATATCGGTACCGATCCCGATGGTACCGGTTTCAAAAATCATTAAAACTTGATACCGGTCCCGGTCTCATATGAACCGGTACTGTCTCGGTACCAATCCTGCAAACTACCAAAAATGAATACCGGCCTCGGTCCCATTTGAAAGTTGGTACCGGGACTTGGGATTTCTTGCTCACCCCTACATAAACTACAAAACTATAAAACGAATTATATGGTTGTGTTGATGTTGCGAAACTATAAACAAGATTAGATAAGAATTGATAAACACGAGATACTACATAATTTACCTTATTGGTTGAGGTTGTAATGTGTCACACAGAATGAGAATATGAGGAATAATGATTAGAGTTTTATATCTTTTTTTTTAAATATATAACATATAGCCATATAGGGACTTAGGAAAATATAAAGACTTAGGAAAATATATGATAATAATATACGTAATTTGATTTAAAAAAAATCAAATTCAATATCTCGTAACCATAATCGAATGAAAAACTGAATATATAATTTAGTTTCGGTTATAAATCGATCGAAAACCAAATTAAAAAACGGTTGTTTTCTTTTTTTAATATTTTCAAAACGATCAATTTACGGGTTAAAACCAAACCGTAAACACCGATACCATTAAAGCATAAGTGACTCACGTGCCCCTATACACCAAGTCACCAAATATTTTTATACAGCACCCCATTTACCTTTTTAACCTTTTGCCAACGACACCGTTTCATCCATCATTATATCATTCTTTATTACTCCCCACAACTCACCCGGAGAGTAGCTCCTCCGGCCACCGGTCCTGCCGTCCACCACCAATCATCCAAAGACATCGTTTCATCATCATATTAATTGTACTATTTCTTTCATTTTCTGTGTACCTAATTGTTGATGAAATTAACTCTTTACAATGGAATTCGGGGTTTCAGACAGTAGCGGTAAGTATTCATATATTAAGATCATATCTTTGTGGTATATATCTTATATGTATACATATATACATACACCCAGTTTGTATAATTATACATACAAGCCATAAAAGAAAAAAAAAACCCTTTTCTTGTTTTAGGGTTTGCATGATGAATTAGGTCTTTTTATGAATCTGGGTGTTATTTTTTCATTTTTCTTATGTTAAAGGTCGAAACTTTAGGGTTTTTATGCTTGATTTGAAGTCGGATAAGATTTTAGATTTTATGGAGTTCAAGATTCTTGAATCTTGATTTTGACTTTTTTTTTCCCCTAGGGTTTTGCGTTTGAAAAGATTCTTGATTTTGACTTTTTTATTTTAGGGTTTAGGGTTTTATAAGATTCCTTTTTGAATTGAATAGTAATTGAAGATGACAATAAAATCAGGAATTTAAGAGAATTAGGGTTAGGGCTTAAATGTGATTCGTTCATGATTTCGATACCGAGATGATGAGAATTGAGAGATATGAGAATACAAACAATTGTTACTTGTTTTTACACCTTTGTGTATGTATACCGACAGTGTGAACTACAATTAATTTTCAACACCAAGTAATGCGGTTAGCTACGAGTGACGCATGCAGATCACGTTGCCGGTTAGGTTCATATTCATACCAAGTTACATGTAGAGAATATTATTCTTTAAGGAATCCTCTTGGGTAACCGTATTAAATATTTGGTGTTTAACTTTTGCATGATTGATTTGGATACTAGGCAATTTCATGACGGTGTAGTTTCTTTTTTTGTTAGCTTATTACTTATGAATCAGTAACCAAATATCAAGAAACTTTGAGAGTAGTTAACATGTTCTTATGTAAACGGAAATCTAATAATTGTAGCATACGGATATTGGCTGCATTGCATCTAACACTAAGCGAAAGTTCTTCATTAGTGCATTAAATTACTTTAGTAAATGAAATTGAATGAATCAATACATACACCCAAATCGTATAATCATACACACCACCCCTTTAGAGTTTAGGGTTTGAGAAGGTTTCTTTTAGGCTTTTAGATTTAGTTGAGGGTTAGGGTGCAGATACATGGATGATGAGATATGTGAGAACACAATATCGTTACTTATAATTACACCATGTAATGTATTTATTTTACTAACAGTGAACTACAATTAACTTTCAACGGCAAGTAATACTGCTAGCTAAGATTGACGCATACAGATCACATGGTTGGTTAGGTGCAGATTCGCATCAAGTTCACGTCGGGAGAATATACATCTATAGAGATTTCTCTTGGGTAGCCGTATCAAATAGTAGTTGGTGTTTAACTTCAGAAGGATTTGATAACAACTTGGTTTCTTCTTTTGTTAGCATACCACATACATATCAGAAACGAGATATCAAGAATAGCAAACACATTCTTCTGAAAACAAACATCTAATAATTCCATAGTACGGACTACGGATATGGGTACACTGTATCTAACAATAAAGGAAAGTGCTTCATCAGGAAGTTAATTAGTAAATGGAATGGAATGAATCAATCCATATTCCATACACCCAATTCATATATGCATACACACCATCCCCCAACAAAAGAACCCCTTTCTTGTTATTGGGCTTGAATGATGAATTTGGTTTATGTTAAGTTTTTGATTTGTTTTTAGTTAAGGTAGAAACTTCGGATTGTTACTCCTTGATTTGAGGTTTGATAAGATTGTGGAGTTCCAGATTCTTGAAACTTGATTTTGACTCTCTTTTTTAGGGTTTAGGGTTTGATAAGGTTTCTTTTAGAATTTCAAATTGAGTTGGAGGGTTATGGTTCAAGCGTGGTTCATTCATAATTCAGATACATAGAAGATGAGATACGTGTGAATACAACAATTGCAAATTTTTTACACCATGTTAGGTATTTATACTAATAGTGTGAACTGCAATCAATTTTCAACATCAAGTAATATGGTTAGCTAGGATTGACACATACAGATCACGTGGTCGGATAGAAAGATTCATATTAAGTTTACTTGTAGAGATATACATCTATAAAGATTCCTCTTGGATAACCGTATTAAATATTTAGAGTTTAACTACAGAACAATTGATTTCGTGCTAAACAATTTCATAATGATGTAGTTTCTTTTTTTTTTTTAACTTAGTACATATGAATCAGAAACTAAATATCAAGAACGTTGAGAATTGCAAACATGTTCTGATTTAAACGAACATGTAAACAGCATTCGATCACAATTTGATTATACGGATATGGGTACATTACGTCTAAAATTAAAGGAAAGTGTTTCGTTAGGGAGTTAAATTATTAAATGATTTAAGCTAGAAGGATTTAAGTCTTCTTGCTCATAAAGTCAACATATATGTTTGATTCTTCTGTATATCTGCTTCACGAATACCATTAGAATAGGTAGCTAATTATCAATAAAAAAAAATATGTGATGCTAACTGCAGGTACGGATGACGATCTTCCTCCTTCACATCAGAACAAATTCCGCAGTGGGGGCCCGGGTACTGGGAACGGAAGAACTATCGCTGTTGGGAATGCTCCATTTCCTCGATTTCAAAATGACATGGAGACACAAATCCACCTTATAGAACAAGAAGCATATAGCGCGGTTTTGAGGGCCTTCAAAGCTCAGTCTGATGCTATCACTTGGGTAAGCCTTGTAATAACATCTCATTGCAAGAATCTGATCATTGCGACTTCAATTCGCGATAAGAAAATCAGCTCCAGAAACCATATCCAAACATCCTTAGAGGAAACACTTTACCTGTTTATTGCCCGTTTTGAATTACCGTTCTTTCTATCTGTTGTATAAACTATATTAAAGACTTGAAGGCGTTTTTTATATAAATGTCGTAGGAAATGGAAAGTTTGATAACAGATCTTAGAAAGGAACTGAGAGTGTCTGATGAAGAGCACAGAAAGCTTTTAGCTATGGTTAACAATGATGACATCATTAAGAGGATAAGGTATTATGATTCATTTGGTATTAAGGATTTCATTTGATTATATAATCGGCAATTATTTAACTTTTATCCAACAGGGAATGGAGGAAGACAAACGGGCTTCAACCTGGCATGATCAATAGTCCTACTGTTTCTGCATCACATAAGAAACAAAAAACGTCTCAGTCTGGGCCTTCTGTATCTTTGGGCCCACCACCACCGGCTCTGCATCTGCCATCTCCATCAGCCGTGAACCGGGGCTCTGGTTCTGGGTTCAGAGGAAAGAAGCCACAATCTGTAAGATGAATTTTCTAAGCTTTCTTTTTTCTTTCTTTCTTAGAGGTGGTAATTTCGACCCGTTTACTTATTAATGGGTTAATTTGGCTATTCTGTTCTATCTCGAATGGGTCAAAAACACTAGAGAAAAGGGAAAATAGGTCAAACAGCTGGAGGTCACCCAAAGTCTACTAATGCATACACATTCTAAATCGTTCTTGTTCAAAGATGTAAATTGTTAATATATCTTTATGCAGTAATAATCAACGCATTAAATATATGCAAGTTTTTAAATAAAAGGAAAAATTATTGCAGCTCAGCTTAACCCAATCCTTGCTAAAAGTGACCTGTTATCCTACCCTAAGCCGCCTATCTTTCCACCACTTATTTTCTTCCTGATAAATTGTGGGATTTAATGCTGTATTAAAATGAAGTCTTTGCAGTATGCTTCAGCAAGTTTCAATGGCAGGGATCTAACTCCTAAGCAGAGTTTTGGTGGTGCTTTTAGTGCGAACGGGCTGGATGTAGATAACAGCTCTGATCCTATTATTGGGAGGAAGGTTTGGACAAGATGGCCGGAAGATAATAACTTTTACGAGGCTGTTATAAAAGACTTTAATCCCGTTGAGGTATGTGCTAATTTGAGGTGGTGAAATGGGTGGGTCGGTAGGTTGGTTGGCCTATCAAAATATATTTGGGCTAAAACAGGCACACAAAAAATCATGAATTGAGTTGTCCAGGTACCCTTTTTGTCAAAAGTTATGATATTTTTCATAAATATTCGGTGTGTCGAACATGGTTACAAAAATTGCTTTATTTCAATATTAGCATTCATCTAAATATATGAAGAGAATGATTTAGAAAGTTTTATGTATTAAAAATACACTTTCGGTGATTTTTGACCTGTTTGGCTCGTTTCCTACTAACATAATTTTCTGTTTGACCTCTCACAGATAAACCGTAACCTGTATCGAACAAATTTTTTTAACTAAATGAGTCAAAATTGCCAATCTAGTGTCAATATGTTCTATAGAGTATTATTTTGTGCACTCATTGTATCTGATTGATGGGATTTTGAATTTCAAATATTTATAGGGCCGTCATGCTTTGGTCTACGATGCCGGTACACCAAATGAAGCTTGGGAATGGGTTAATTTTAGAGAGGTTAGTATCATTTTTATGCCAATCTGACATGTTCATGTTTTCAATCAACTTTTCTCTTATACAATTAGCGTGTTTATACCGTACAATGAAAGCTGCAAGATTGGACATGACTCTCATTGCTGTGAACTTTTAAATTGTTTGTCAGATGTCTTAAAAAACTATTTATTGAGGATAAGTACATTAATCTCCTTTTCTGTGAAAATGGTAATGCTCTAATAGACATGGAATCTTTTCAAAAGAAATTTTTTGTTGTAGTTCTCAAATGAACCTACAAACTGTTCTTGTAATTTATTTTCTTTTGATAGATATCTCCAAATGATATTCGCTGGAAATGGGAGGATGTTGGGATCTCTCATAGAGGTGGTCGAAGTGGATCTGGCCGTGGGATAAAAAATTCTACCACCCGTGGCGGGATCACTGCTGGTTCTGGAAGAGGTAGAGGGATTGCAAAGGGTCAGTCCAGGAAAGAACCACCTCGATCACAAAACGGCCTTGCAAAAAGGCCTTTGAATAATATCGAAATACTCCACACTGATACCCTTATTAAGGAGGTATACTTTATTATTTGCTAATCTTGTAATTATTTCTTGTAAATGGGTTGAAAATGACAACATTTTATTAAGGAAGCAATAAAATTTTCTGCTTTCGTCAACAGATAGACAAAGTGTTCAGTTCAAGCAATGCGGACCCAATGGACATAGAGAAGGCCAGAAAAGTGCTTAAAGTAAGTAGCTGGTTTTTACACCTGTCATGCTTGTTGGGTTACGTTATTATTTGCTAATCTTATAATTATTTATTAATTTAGGAGCATGAACAAGCCCTTGTGGATGCTATTGCAAAGCTTGAAGGTGCCTCAGACGGTGAAAGTGGTAATATTTGACTAACAACACATAGTAAAATGCATTTGCTATTGTATAATTCAATCCCATCAAAAGATTTCTGGTTTCAATATGTAAACTATCAGCCCCCTGTTGGCTAAACTTCAGTAGTGTTTATTAGATGAATCCCTATTCGAACTGAGTTTTATTTTTATCTGCATGCTTTCTTTATTCACCATTTGGATTTCTTTCTTGTATAGTTTTTACCAATAAAATTAGATGAAATCAAATAGAATTGTTGAAACAACTCCATGAAATTCTGGATTCTCAAGCTAATTTACTTTACATTTTCTGTCTTGTTTTTCATGTTCTTATATGAAGATCGGGAACCATTGAGAAAACATGAAGTAGGTGAGGGTTCAAATGGCAATAAGGTGGCTGTAGAAGATCAGACAAATGGGGTTCAAGGCATGTAATAACCCTTTCAAATCCTGTCGTGTACCATATCTAGCATTTAGTTAATTAACTTTTTTTTTTCTTTTTCGTTTTGTAATCTATTGTATTCCAAGCTTTCAACATTATAAAGATGATCCAAATTGTCTTATCGCTTGCCATCATTAAACTAATTACTTGCTCTTTGGTTGGTTCTACAGTACTCAACTCATTGATTGACTTGTCAAGAGTATGTAATCACCAAGGTTTCTTTCTGATCTTGTATTCTTGTATCACCAAGAAACGAAACCACCATGCTTTAGTAAACTCTTTGATAATATGAAGTTGTTAACATGACCTGCACGGCTGCACACACATATAAGGACATGAAACTGATACTCTGATAGTCATTGAGAATTTCAAATGGTTATTAAGGTCTATTGATGATTCCTATGTGATTTTACTAACTCGTAATCAAGCAGAAACTCAAAAAGGAGCATTAATCAACCAAAATTGTTTGTAGTCAGATCCATCACTTGTTCATAGATCTGGAAACCTGATGTACTAAAACAAAAACGATATCCAATCCCGTTAGGGCGGGGTAAAGATACAAATCTAAAAAGAATAAACATTAAAGAAATAAAAATAAATAAAATTACCAAAGTTCAATTAAAATCTCAACAAATCAACTAAATTTCCACAATCCTGAAACCTATTCACTATTCAGTATCAGGATTACCAAATTTCCATAATCTTGGAAGCTTATTCCATATCAAGATAACCAAATTTCCATGAAACCTATTATCAAGATCCCTAATGTATATTTTAGAAAAACTCTAGAGATTAATTATAAAATCTCAAATAAAGATTAACCTTCATAGAAAACATAAAAAAAGAAAAACTGGAAGCTGCCTCTGTACCATCCGTTGGAGATACGACTGGCCACATCTCTCCCATACCGTCATGTTGTTAGAAAACATAATAAAAGACCCCAAAAGATAGAAAGAAACACAAGCAATTGGTTAAAGAAGACAAAAAAAAAACAAAAAAAACAAAAAAAAAACACATAGAACTACAGATGAACACACAAACAAAGATTCTGGAATGCCCATTTACATAAAGCAATCAGATTTATTAAAATCTAGAATTTTTCATGTAAAGGTCAAAGCTTTATTACCTTTTCTTGACAACTAACTAGCCTATACTGCAAAAGGGTTTGAACCAACAGGGCCATAAGATTCTTGTTCTCGATCTTCTCACAATCTTCATCATCTTAAAATATTTTTAGTCATATATATATATGTACTGATGTACAACTTTATCTTAAAATTGGCAGACTTGTGTGTGTGTGAGAGAGAGAGAGAGAGAGAGAGTTATGTTTGGCTTTAACAGCAATGAAGGTTGGTTGGGTGATTAGTAGACCTAATTGTAATAAGAAAATAATGGGTGATATAGGTTGTAGAGATACTATGTTAGTGGGCTTTTTCTATGTTGCGTTATTGGTCTATATACAAATTAAATTGGCTTTGTGATGATGCCAATAGATTGCATGTGTCATAGCAAAGATTCATATTTAAAACTTCCTAGGAAATAATTTAAATCAATTTAATAAAGATTTTAAATTTTATTATTATTATTATTTTTTTTTTTTTCCATTATAGAACAGACAAATTTGTTTAGATTCAAGATATGTTATGTTAAATCCTATGAAGATACTTAGGAAGGAAAATTTATGCCTAATATTTTTTTCAAATACCAAACCTTTTGGCTTTTGCTAATGTTTTTGTCTTTGTGTATAATCTTTTCTTTAGTTACATTTATCATTAAAATTATTGTAGGGGTGTTCTAATTTTGTTTCAAAAGTGAATGATGTGGTGATATGATATCTATGTGAGATGCACGATTTGTTTTAATTTATTATATACTATTTGTTACATAGTTCACTAAAAGTTATATTTCATTCGTCTTACTTACTAGTTTTGTTACATAGTTCAATAAAAGTTACATTTCATTCATGTTACTAACTAGTTTGTTATAAAATGTGCATAATGTACAGTTTGACTTAATTTATATTATAGTGATATCCCACAAGAGGTCTAACTTAGATACCATCTTGGAAGTTGCTAGTGAGAGGATTTGAAAAACAACCAAAGGATACCCAGCTAGGTAGCGTATATCTAAGAAAAAAAATTTTACATAGACGATTTTCCGGATGTGCTTTTGTGGTTCAAAGTTGTACTTATTTGGCAGTTAGTTTGAGTGTTTGTAAGATATGATTATTTAAAGCATTAATAAACAACATGACCTTTTAGACCAAAAGGAGTGAGGCCGCTCACCTTGCGGGCGATTCGCGACATGTGGCGCCTCGTCAGCAAGGTGGGCAG
>JAOEHQ010012934.1:0-15956 GCA_025447715.1 Asclepias incarnata
ATTAAAAATAAACCTTTTCTCACCTTCCTCCGGTATCATAAGTCGTGGAATCACTTCCATGTCTGGCCTTGTGTATGTGTTTCGAAGCAAGTTGATGGTAACCAGATCTACGACAAAATAATTGGATCAAAAAATGTTGTCGCTTTAATAACAATAATTAGAGAGCATAATATCATAATAATTTGATGCATAACTCTTATATAATGTGTCTTTTTCAAACCTCAGATGCGGTATTTCTACATGGAACAACTTATTAGGAGCATTCAAGACGGGGAAACAGTTGGGTAAGGTTGTTGATTTTCTTGTAAGGTCGTTCAGTATCAAAATGAAACCCAAGCATTTGTAGTTAAAAACCCCATCTAATCACATGGTAAAGCTCAGAGTTGTACCAAACACATAAAAATGTTAATATACATATTGAAAATATATATTAAAAACAAAAAATTTACATATGTACTAGATCTGCACCATTTGGGGATTCATGTCACTTTCTCCATCTGGTGGTGGTGGTGAATCAACCATCTGTGACGGTGACGATGGGGGTGGTGAAAACAAAAAAATAATGTTTGATCCGTACCAATCGAACACCTGGTGATTCGGCGGGTGGTGGTGGTGGTGGTGGAATCAAATAAACAATTTTCAGATTTAGAATTGACGAGGGAGAGGGGGGGGGGGGGGGGAGATTTTTGTTTATATGTGATAATGTGAGGGTTAAAGTATACATTTCAAATGGACGGTGGTGATTGATCAGACATGAGTGACAGGCTAGGATTATCTCCTGACTTAATTTTCAAGTTCTTAAAAGTCAATGAAAATCAAAGGGTGATATGCATTATATATATTAGTATTAGTATTAGTATTAGTAATAGATAATAGATAGTATCTAAATATAAAGATTAATTGAGGCATGTAGCTACTTAGTAAATATATCTCAGGTAGTGAAATTTCTTAAACGTGGATCATGAACAAGAAAATAGGCATGTAACGAGTTTGTAATCCAATCATGTGTAGATATTAATTGAACTTGAAAATCTCATTAAACAATTTTTAATAAAGAAAAATGAAATGAATTCTACATGTTTTTAGTACAAACATGAAATGCTGGATTGGTAAAAAGATAGGTCCCTTCAAAATTATCACTCGAAATAATCGAGGGATGTTTGATTGGAACACTAAGTTCATAGAAAACATCCTATATTCACATAAGTTGTACAACAATATCAACCAGTGCTTTGTTTCTAACTTAGTAGATGACTGGTATACAATTTTTGTTTACAAGTTATCCATGTAAGAAACTAAGAAAGACATTTTGAACATCCAACTCACCAAACAACCATCCATTAGTATTGATAACCACAATATGTAGCATTGTTCAAATAATGGTAGATATAACCACATGACTAAAGGTTTCATAAAATTCAACTCCTCATGGTTGTTTGTTTTAGGGGTGAGCAAAAACCGAACCTGAAAACTGAAAACCGAAAAAATCGAGAAAATCGAACTGTTAAAACCGAAAACCGAACAAAACCGATTGGTTTGGTTTTCGTTTTCTAAAAACCGAACGGATCGGTTTGGGTTTGGGTTTCACATGCTAAAAACCGACAAAACCCGAACCGAACAGAACCAAATATATTTTAATTCATTTTATATTTATATCATTTTATATTTATATCTATTACTTATGGTTAGTAAATATGTTAATATATTAAATTTTTTTGTTTTTTTAGGGTACAAATCAAAATCAATTGTATGTTTTACATGATAATGCACAACAAAATTAATTTGGTTTATAAAAAATCATACCAATTTTAACGTCTAAAAAATATAATTAGTTAATAAAAAACATCCGTATGTTTTCATTTTCTTTATCATATTTTTTATTAACAATTGAATGTTAAATTTATAACCTAATAAGCTAAAAACGTTATAAAAAAAATTTATAAAAAAAACCGAAATCAAAACCGAAAACCAACTCAAACCGAACCGGAAAACCGAATCCAATGGTTTTGGTTTTCAAAAAACCGAACGGATCGGTTCGGGTTTCGGTTTTAGGCCAAAGCCGACCCATGCTCACCCCTAGTTTGTTTAATCTTTTATAGACAATTTTCATTTTGTAACAAGTAAAACACACCATTCTCATTTTACTTTCACATTAAAACCCACTTACATTTAACAACTTGCGAGCTTTCTACTCATATGTAAATTAGCTTATTACCCACATAAAACGCAAAATATGTACACTATTTTTCAACATAGAGAAACTTTTAAAATATGAAAACTATTAATATTATTCTATGCATTTGAATGCTCACAACATGTTAAGTTTAGCTATAAATTACACATCGAAAATTTCAATATTAAGAAAATTTTTATTTTAAAACCACAGTTTTACATATATTTAAATATTTACAAACATTCAAACCACAATTATATTACCATGTTCATTGTAAAGGAAAATATAAATCAAATAATATTTTTAGCTGTAAACTTTAAAAATATAAATGGAGCACATGTATTTCAATAGGTGTAGCTCACCATTAGTTATGAAATATTAAATTAAAATCTTTATTAGTATTAAGTCATAACTACATAACTTTTACCCGTGTTCACCATTAGTTATAAAAATTGCTTTATATATTATTAAGTGTGTAACTTTGTACTCGTATTAGGGCCCAAGTTATGAGCACACAAACGAGTGCTAGCTCTATTATAAAACTTCAAGCTTGTGTTTTTGAGATCTTTGCTTAGATCGTTTAGATGTAAAAACTTAAGTTCTTATGGTGTGGAAATGAGATTTGTTGATAGAACTTGAAACTTGTATTTTTGAGATCTTTACTTAGATTGTTTAGATATAAAAACTTGAGTTCTTATGACGTGAAAATGCGATTTGTTGATAAATGTGATATTAAATGAATAGTAACTTTGATAAGGGGGTTGGCAATACCACTACATAAAGCACGATATGATACCATGTAGTGTCTCCACACCACCGCCGATGACACTAGATGGAGTATGGTACGAGGCACACTACATCACACACCGCACACTACATAGGAATGTCGGGCATCATTGCTTTACACTCCAACCAATCATAACCAATCATTTAATAAATGTGAGTCATCATTGCTATTATTATTTATTTTTTTATTGTAATGTGGTATGAATTGCAGTGTGATATTCCATTGCCAATGCAATAAGAGAGTGTGGTATAAAAAAGTAAGGGAATGAGGTGACATAAAGAGATTGGTTGAGTAGTGTGGTATGGATTGCGACACTACATCCCATTGCCAACCCCTGCGAATCATAGAAATTTTCAATTTCAATATGATACAAACACAAAACAAATGTAAGCAGATTTGTGTGTTAAAGATTAAATGAATTTTGGTCATAAATGTGATATGATTGACATTGACATTCTTAATAAACGGGTTAAATTTAGGTCTTCCTGCCAAACCCATTTACAATTCAACAACCCGTTTAGATCTATCAACACTTTACACTTCTTGTACAAATCGACTTACAAGTAGGAAAATAAAGTACTCTAATGTAACAAACGAAATCAAAAAGGACCAAAACGTAACTACTTTCAAACCAATTAAAAAAAAATTGAAAGAAAAAAACACATGGAAAAAGCCCTACACTCAAAACATACTTCTTTTGCTGTTCTTCCCCCTTCTCTCTCTTCTCTTGAAAAAATAAAATAAAAAAAATAATAGATCAACAAATTAAATTCAATTCAATTCAATTCAAAAACCCTCAAAAACCAAAGTCTTCTTCTTTTTCTTTCCCCTCCTCATTCTCATTTCTTACATAATCACATTTATTACTCCATATATATATGTAACATATATATATATATCTATATCTATATTTATATTTATAATTAATAATTAATATCTATATATATAGATTGAATAAAAATCAAAACTTTTTTGTGGGTTTGAAATAAAAAAGATGAATAACAGTAGTGGGGTTAGGGTTTCAATTCCAAATAATGTAAAAAAGACGATCCAAAACATTAAAGAGATCACAGGTAATAATCATACTGATGATGATATTTATGCAATGCTTAAAGAATGTTTCATGGATCCAAACGACACCGTTCAGAAGCTCCTTTTGCAAGGTCACCCCTCGCCCCCTTTTTCTTTCAAGATCCATTTTTTCATATATATATGGATATATTTTGGGATTTTATATTGTTTTTCTACATGGGTTTTTGATTTTGTGTAATAAAGTTTGAATCTTCATATGTTATGTAAGTAATAGTTTGTACTGATATTGTTTCTTGAAGCTTTGTTAATAGTTTACTTGTTGGTTTTTTTTTATATTATTATTTTTTATAAAATTATTGTTGGAGTGATTTTTTGGGGTTGGATATTGTTTGTGAAGTGAAGGTGCAGGTTTGGTGTTTAAAAGATGCCGCATTTAGTTCAAGTTTATAAAAAAGTTATACTTTTTTGATATTGTCGAATGGATTATAATTCTAAGGGTATGTTTGGCAAAAGTGTGGTTGGAGCGGGTAGCTGGAGCTAGTAGCTAGGGCCTTTTCAAAATTTTACTTTTAGATTTTAGCAGGTTTTAAGAGTTTTTAGCTACTTTGGCTTTTTTTATATGCATCCAACTATCCAATCAACACATCTTGTTGGAAACCAAAAGCTTGAAGCTTTTACAAAGACTCTAAGATGGTTCTTTGCAAACACATCCAATAGCTAGATTCAGTTTGCAGTGATTATATATTTTAATGGACAGTATTTGTGACTATGTTTGGATATAGTAGTACCTGTGGTGATATACTTACATTATTTATGCTAGAACTTTATTGTGCTATTATAACCTTTCTTTCGGAACGGTGGAACCTTTGTGAGTAGTTTCTTGCAGTGAGACTGCTAACTGTTTTATGTTTTACTTTTGTTTTAAAAGGTGAATGCTTCATAAAACTCGATTTATACTTAAAGGGAGGCATGGTTGCAGGCCCTAATCTTTTCCATTCAATTTGAACATGTCTATGTATATGTTATGTATTAAAATGCAAGCACACTAAAAACCTTTGCACTTTTCTTCTGCACAGATCCATTTCATGAAGTAAAGAAGAAGCGTGACCGCAAGAAAGAGGTAAGATCACCGTGTTTATCTGCACCCAAGATACCTTTTCACGCTTTAGTAACCATAAGAGTGTAAAAGAGCCATGAAGTCCTGAATAAGCGATGAAATTAGTTATCTGTTGTTTTAGAGGCCCTTACTGGTTATTCCCTGGGAAATGATTTACGTGAGGGTACCTAGAAAATGTCATCTGTTGTTTATTCATAAAGCTGACTTATCATATTATTTGTGTGCAGAACACTGTCAAAGAAGCTACAGAGCCTAGATGGAAACCTGGGATGCAGGGGCGGGGGAATAGGGGTGGCCGGGGGAACTACTCATCTCGCCACATCTCTCATGGTAATTCACAAATTGAAATTCATCAAGTTTGTGTTGCTGATTTACAATTTGATCAAGTGTAGTTGAAATTTTGAAGTAATATAGTCATTGTAATGTATAAATTTTAATCCATGATCTTTTGTTTTAGAAAAAGTAGATGCAGGAAGTAGCAAGACTGCTCTCTCTGCAAAGGGAAATGAAACTAATCAAGGTGCAGATGACGGTGCAATCCTGCCAACACCCAAGGATAAGAAGAATATAGAGACATCTGTGGCTGCGAGGTGTTGCATTTCTCTCAATTCTACTCTTCATTCATTTAAAGTGTAACCATTTAGTTGAAACACATACAAAGTACACAGGTCAAGTCCTCACATGTTACGTTTTCCTCCCTATCTTTGCAGTTCTTCCATTGTTGTATCTGATAAGCCATCTGACGTAGTTGCTGAGAAAACTAGTACTGTGCCTCCCGAGATGAATAAAATCTCAACTAGAAATATTTCAGCTCCCAAGACATCATCACCATTGCCCAGGGTAGATTTATCTGCTTCAGATCCTATTCTTATGTCATCACAGGATTCACGACTCCCTATTGGTACAATTAGGCGTGAAGTCGGAAGTCAACGAACTCCTGTTGACCAATTAAAGGAGACTCATACTGAGACCAAAACTGCTTGTGAGTACCTTTTCATACTTGTAGTGAATCAAGTTATTTCCTTGTGAATTTTAGATAGCAATTAGTGAATCATTTCTTAAAATGCTTACCATGACAGCTGGTCCCGAGGTTGGAAGCCCCTTAATGCAAGGAAAGAAACATAGTGAGTATCAGGGAGACGGGAATACTTTGCTTTCAGAGGCTTCACGGCCGATTGCCAGGCCACATTCAAATTACAATAACAGGCCACAACAAGCGATTGGGTCTCAAAAAGGTAAAAGTTGTATAATTTAAACTTTTACGGAATAGTTTGCTCATCTGTTTACTATGAAAATGGTCAATTGAGCATTTGGGCGTTCAAATTACATATAGGCTACCCCCGCTTTAATTTCTCATCCCATTTCTTACTTCTGACTCCTGAGTTTATTATATTGCTTATGGGGGGTTAAATGAAATTGGTGACTGGTTTTAAGAACTTATTGATTTTATGTGGATGGATTTTGTCTCATCAACAGTACCTGTATATTGCATGATCTTCTGTATTTTCTCGTCTGTTATTTTTTTCATTCTCTTATAAATTGGTTTTTACCCCCTACGTATGCTGATTTCTTCTGTTGAGTGGCTTCATTTGTTAAATTGTGAATAGTTAATTTGATTGCCGGATGTGGCCTGTGTGGTCTACTTTATGCTTTTGCAGCATTTGTATGTCTGCGTGAATGTTTTTTCTTTTTGGTTTTGCTGTATTTATCACATCAGGGGAAGGGAACCCTAATTCCATGTTCAGTGTTATACTCGTTACTTGTTTTGATTCTCTAATATCTGATATGTGACCAAACTGAATAAAAAGGTTACTTAGTTTGGTCTATTCTCTAGTTTGCATGATACATTTTTTACTGGCCTGAGAGAAGACCTCAAATTTTCCAAAATTTTGATTGAAGCTTTATTGATCTTTAGTCTTATTATCAAGTAATCAGTTCAATGAAAAGTCAACTTAGTATAGGTTGCTGTCAAGCCATTTGCAATGTCTTTTTTCTGACCTGGTAACCTCTATGTATTGCTATATATTGGGGCAAAGTTGGTCAACTTTATATGCAATTAACCCTTTATATTTCGGCGACTGCATTCAAGCAAGTCTTTAAAAACTGTGTAGTACCAAAAAGTAACTTAAAGTGAAATTTGCCAATGTTTTTTATTTCTTTTTCTCTGTTAAAGTATAGTGTCTTGTGTTCTTTCCTACAGTTGGTCCTGGTAAAGAATGGAAACCAAAACCAATAAGTTCTATTTCTTCTCAAGAACTTGGGATGCATGACTCTGCTGAGGTGCCAACAATCCCCATTGCCATTCATGTTGAAGATTATTCTTCTTTGAATCCGGTATCCAGTATTCCCAATTTAAACGATGCTACATCTAAAAACGAATCACGCATTCCAGATGGTCAGCATGTTATCATCCCAAATCACCTTCATGTTCCTGAAACTGAAAAACTTGGGTTTCGCTTTGGAAGCTTTGATGCTACTGCTGGTGTTAGTTCAATATCCTTGAGTGACAAGAGTCCATTGCTTTCTGAGGATTCCGAGGAGATCATTGAACATATAGAGGAACAACCCACCAGGTTAGATATTTTTGCAGTTTTCTTACCTAAACAGTATGCATTTTTTGCTTAAACTTATCTTCTCATAAATCTTTGATCAATCATTTTATTAAAACCAGGAATCAAGATGTGTTGGTAACTGCTGATGATGGAGATTATGTTGATCGTCCATCATCCTCTTCTAATGTACCTGAAAACTTGTCAACAGAAGGTGACATTTCATCTAATGTTACCCCTGAACACATCGAGTCTAAGCCAGAGGCTTCACTTCCAATGGCAGGTCATCAATTTCCTGTGGTTCATCCCACTTCTAACTTGAGTTTTGGCTTCATCCCGCCAATAATAGGCAGCCAGATGGCGCCTTTTGAAAGCAATGAGTCTCAAGTGCGTGATGCTTCTCGCGTCTCAAGCTTTGTTGTAAGTATATATTACAAATACTATAGCTATGGTTAATTTTAGTATTGGTCTTATTTTGTTGTTGACTAAAGTAGAACTTCTAACAGGCTGTTGACAGTGTATCCCACAATCTTAACATGATATAAGATGTGGCAAAAATGGGTGGGTTGGGTAACAGGTCAAAACAGTTCGGGGTGAGTTGCCCCATAACACAATTTGTTCAAAGAATTGATTTTATTTGTTAAACAATCAGTGGGTCAAACATGTTGACGATGTTTATATGTTTCAATAGTCTTCTGTTTTTTTCTTCAATAAAATGATTATGGAGTTTTATGCCTTTAAAATACTTTGGATGACTTTTTACCCATTTCACTACTTTTTTGAGTGTTATGGTTTAAGTTGTACCATTAGAAATAAGACAAGAAGAGATAACCCAAATTGACAAGTAAATGTGTCGAAACTGCTACCTCTTACATGAAGCGAATCATATTCATAAACATTTTGGCCTTCAATGATTAGGTGCACGTGCAACTATTCAGGTCGTTTATGTGATTTAATTTATATATTCTTTTTACATACAGGTACAACCACCACTTGACCCAGCAGGCTATTATCCTCAATTTATTCGTTCTGGTGCCGACAGTGATGGGCGTACATCACCTTTCCATCCATCTGGCAAGTACAATGGAAATGTTCCAGTTTTATCTCCACAGGCTTCTCAATCATCTCAAGAGGTTCACATTTAATGCTTAAATGTTTCATTCAGAATAGAATATATTTTTATTTATACAATTTGAGTTTGGCTCTAATGGGTTTCATAAATGTGGATCACAGGTTGGGAACTCTATTGCTGGTCCAACGACATTGGCCATGCAAGCAGGTGGGTTAATGCAGAGCTCTATAGCTGTGACTCAACAGCCACTACCCGTGTTCAGGCAACCAACTGGGTTACATTTACCACATTACCCTCCAAATTATATCCCTTATGGACCATATTTCTCCCCATTTTACCTTCCTCCTCCAGCTATTCATCAGTTCTTGGGCAATGGTGCATTCCCCCAACAACCTCAGGGTGGCAATATGTATCCAGCTCAACCAGTGGCAACTCAAAAATATCCACTTCCGCAATACAAGCCTGGAAGTAATACTGTGAGCTCAGGTCATATTGGAGTCCCGGGAACCTATGGACCCTATGGTTTGAACCCAGCTGGTTATAATCCTAACCCCGCTGCGTCAGCTGGTAATTCAGCATCTAATGAAGACCTTGGCGGGTCCCAGTTCAAGGAAAGTAATGTTTATGTTACTGGACAGCAGGTTAGTTTCACTTTACCTGATCTTTGTTATATTGTTTTGGCTTTCGGTGTTTTTTGACTAAGAACTTGTATTTAGTTTATAGTGTTATATAGTTCCAAACTAAAGCTTCTACATCACACAGGAAACATAAATTAAAGATATGGTATTTATATTCGAAGCCAAGGTTAGGCTCTTGTGACTTGTTGTCAAAGTAAAAATTTTTGATGTGTAGCTTTGCAAATAAATAAAAAATGAAGAAATAACAAATAAAGTTGGTGTGTAGGTTGGCTGATCTGTTTGGTTCTTTGTTGTTTCATAATGTTCTTATTCTTTTACTTGAGAAATTCTGGGAGTACTCTACGGTGTAGGCTGAGTGTGGACCCAATTTTTAGCAGTCTGATAGGTTTCACATTTAGATTGTTCAGTGTTGCAAACTTGTAGTTATAAATCACTATAAATATATTTTAGAGGTGAACTGCTTGAGCTCGTTATCATAAAGTATTTAACCTGGAATTTTTTAATTATCCAGTCAAATTCAGAGTTCAGAGGCTGAAATTATTCTTTTGTATAACAGAGTAACAGACACTCATATTGTGTATATAAGCTCCCTTCTATAGTCTATACTTCCTTTTCCTTCCCGAATCTATGTATGCCAAAAACTTTCCAACTTTTTCTCTTTATTTCCAACACTTACATTAATATAGCTGGAAATCCTCAATGGAAAGTGTCCCACACTCCCACATAGCTCCCGGGAACAACCAGTCACCTTTTTTTCCCTTCATAAATCCCAAAACTTTTTTATTTTTACGATATTATTTATTTATTTGATGTAATGATTCACATCATTAATTTCGTACTTATTACACAATAGTATACGCCTTAATGCCTTATATCGATTTTATATTATTAATATGTATTATTTATATTTTATATACATATATCCTTTTTATTTATTTGCATAATTATATAGAAACACATATAGGCTCACGAGGACAATTGAGCTTAGTGCTTGAAGTGTTAGCTTGTTTACTAACGAGCTTCAAGTTAGGCTCGAGCTCGGTTTAAGTTCATTTAACTGGAGCTCAAGACGAGCTCAAGCAGTTCGTTTACACCTCTAGATGCACATAAGCTCGGAGATTGGTTAAACATGCCTGACACCCAGATCCAAGTACCTTTAAGAGCCCTCCTTGTTATAAGAGTGATTCTTGACTTTTACAGAAGCTGATCCATGTCACCCCACCACCCCACACTTTCTTTTAATTTGCCATTTTTGGTTCTGTGATTGTAATCTTGTCATTTGTCATTTGTAGTTGTCGCAAAGTGGAGTCGATATTTTTGTGAGGTTCCAATGTAGTTTTTCACTTCAAGTTTGTTCTGTATTTCTATCTTCACTTCGGTTTTTTGGGTTGTTTTTGTCAGCATCTAGATGCCTTCTCATATATAATGTCCCACCCTGCTTTCATGATGCTCAATACAATACCACCATAAAATATTTCATTCATATATCAATGAATGTTTGATACAAAAGATTCTTAGTGCAGCGGAAGCTACTGTTGAATTTCTTTATAAATTATGTGACTTGGATTATAGTTTATGCACCTCTGCTAAGACCTATACGATACGAACAATTACAAAAGTGACTGATTCGACAAAATTCAGAGCTACCAGTGTAAATGTGTCCACAAGATGTATTTTTAGCTTTAAACATAATTCCTACTATAAAAACGTGCATAAGTTATCTACTGTATACATATAATGTGATCTGTAAGTTCTATCTCATGATAATCATTAAAAGAAGAATGTAGATTGTTCGTAATAATATGAATTATGTCTTTTAGAAATGAAACCTCTGCTAAAAAAACTTTGTTAAATGTAGATCTCGATTTGGTTGTTCAGTTGATAGAACATCAATATCTATGTGTTTTTTGGCATCTTGCTCATATATGGTTTTAATTTTGTTTGTAGACTGAAGGTTTAGGCATATGGATTGCTGCCCCAGGTCGAGACATTCCTGGTTCTTTTTATAATCTTCCTCAAGGTGGTCAAGTTGCATATACACAAGCCCCTCATGGACCTTTTGCTAGTATTTATCACCCTGCACAACCAGTTACCACCGGACCCATCCACCCACTTCTCCATCAGCCCCAGACCATGGCTGGCGGTGTTGACATGGTCGGACCCACATCTAGCCCATATCCGCAGCAGCAGCCCCAGCCCGCCCAGATCAATTGGCCTAATAACTACTGAAGTAATGCGGAACTTTTTATAAAAACTAGAGATATAATACCCGACCTTGAATATTTTTTTCTTTCCCGGGAGTTACAGTAAGTGTTAGGGACATGGAAGGAAAATGATGACAAAGATAAAACAGTGGCTGGAATCGAGTGTAATATAGGAGGCAGGTTTATTTGCCATTGGTTATCTTTCCGGAGGATAAAAAAGATGAAGTCCTCAAACCTGATAACAGCCATTTTTAAGTTAGTTAAACCCGATTTGTGCAGTCTTCTTCTCTTTGTTGGTGCTACTGGTATAATATTTAATTATGCCCGTTTCTCCTCTTGAGAGTTGTAAGCCTTTTCGTATTAGAACCACCATGAGAGTTAACTATCTTAATTCTTGTCTTTTGACTTTTTGTTTTTCCTTTGAAAGTTGAGATTCTTATAGGATTATTATTGGGGTTTTAGAGGGTTTTCTTTATGTTGGTGTTACCTGTAAAGTGAATTTTGATAGTAAGAGAGGATGTACTTCAACTGTTGTAATTGGTATTTGGTATAAGAAAAAAAAGCAGCATTCACAAATCTTTCCGTAGGCGAACTTTTGGGCATCTAATAGTAGCCAAGCTTCAGCCAGCCATGGTTAATCTAATCCATAGATGGTGTCTCATGTATTTATGTTCATATTTAACATGCCGTAACGAGTGTAGAATGTGTTGATGATTGTCCATACCAGGCTGTTCATTAAGTCTAAATTCGCCTCAAACCAGAATAAGAAAACGTAAAAAATGTAAAAACTGAATTGACTCGTCCAAGTTTGACACTGATTTGGTTTCGGATTAAACTAGTTTCGCTTATACAGGGACCATGAACCGAGCATCGATACCTGTTTGACTTATTCATCTGAGCATCTTTTTTGTATTAACAATCAAAATGATTACATACGAGGTTTTTACTGCACATACTTTGTTGCTGTGGGGTAACTGATAAAGATCAAATGATTAAACATGAAAATGCGAAAGAGTTTAATGAGAGGAAACCGAAAACAAAAATAGTTGGAGGTGTAAAATAAAATTAATCTTTTGGGTGTTTTAGGAAAAACTGAAAAAGTATGTAGCTCAAAATGTAAAGTGGTAAAATTAATCTACGTTTCTTTCTTGAAAGTTAAATTATCTACATATAGTATTTATATATGTTTACAAGCTATTTATCATGGAACTTTGAACCGTTAAACTATTAGTTGATGAATTTTATCACGTATCATATTGAAAATTGTAAGTTGACCTATCAAATTATGGTTTTTGTAAGTACAAATATATATGAGGTCTTTACCGTGAGTCCGATTTTTTATTTTATTAGTTTTGATTCTCTCACAGGACAACAACTTGATGGGTGGGTCAAGTTGTTTTTCAACTTTAGAAGATCCTTATCTGTGGATCATATTGACATTTGATAATAAAAAAAGTTAAGGAAAAGACACTCGAATTGATATTTACCAAGTCAGGTCACCACACTCACCACGGTGTTTCAGTGTTTCCCTTTTCATTAAATTCTGTAACATTTTTTAAAAACTTTTATGTCATATTCCAGGGTTAACAACTTAACAATATTTTAATTTTTATATTTTGAACCATTTAATGTTTTAATTCGTTATGGGTTTTTACAATGTTTTGTAACATAACTTGAATTAATTATCATTTTAGTTTCATTTAAACCCTAAACATAGAAAAACTATCATTTTAATCTTTAGCTTAGATAATAAAGTCATTCACATAAGGGTTTAAACAATATTTTAGTGAAAGTTTAGGGTTTAGACTTTAGACATTAACGGAGTAAAAGTTAATGATAAAAAACATTGGCAACAAAAATTAGAATATTAAACGCCAACTAATTTAAAGTGAGTGGTTTAAAACATTAGATTAGATTAATAAAATTTGATACTAACCCTTTATCCTAGGCCAGTTATCAATCATTTCTTGAATATTAACCTTTGATTTTGTACCACAAATCTTTTGTTTTATAAAGTTTATCAGTAAACTTTAGCTTTTTACTAAACAAATATGGATTAAATGTCACCAAATGACTAAATTATGTAAGTAAGTCAGTAGCCATAAAGAGGATCAAATCTTTGTCTTTTGTATATTGACACTTGTATGTTTATTAGATAATGTTGATGTCTATGTTAAATTAACATCTTAGAGCATGTGGCTTGGGGTGGTTCGGGGTGAAGAGGGTCACCTCACTGGTGGTGTTTGGAGTAGGATTTTCTCTAGATGCCGATCAGGGTGGGAGGTAAGCGGTGGCAATATTTGTTTTTTTCGTTGTTTTCAACCGGCATACGTGAGTGTGTTCGAAGTCATCGAGACAAGAATGATGAAGGGCTGATGATCCATACATCATCTTTTTTTAGCCGTACACTACCAAACATGCTTTGTATTATTATACAGTACAATATTTTAAAAAATGTTCAGTGGTGTAAAGCTAAAAAATGATGTTTATAGATCATCGCCCATGAATAAAGTGACATGTTTGTGATAAAACGAGGAAAATTTGGAGTATGACGCTAATATGGTATCACCTGGTTCTCTTAAACATATTTCAACAATTTAAAACATTTTAACTAAACAGCTAATTTAATCATTCGTAATTTTAACTGGTATCGTCACCATGTCACCACATGGGCCTACAAGATAAAGACTGCAAAGTCACATGTTCAAATATTGCCAAAGGCAGGTGGGAAAAGTATATCTTGTGCTCCATGTGTGAAGATGATGCTTCACTGGGCATGAGTTCTATGCAGTATCAAGACGGTACATGAAACCAGAGGTTCCTACCCATTTACCACCCAACCACCCACCCACCCCCAACCTTTTTAAATTTTTTTTTTTTTCAATATTGATTATCACATGCATGGTGTGGTTAAGTCTTAACGTACTTATTTTCATAATTTATGTCTATTAGGTATATTTTTTTACTTTATAAAGATAACATTACAAAAAATAGGACAAAAAAATCTAAACATACCGCCAAAGGATATTAAAATTTTCCTTTATCCTTATTAAACTTTAAACACAAGACCTATTATAAAAGGCTCTTAACCTTATGCTGCAACTTGCATTAAACAAAAATTATACTTTCTAGAACTATAACACTATAGAAGAATTTTTTACTTTGAATTATTAAATTTTCTGTAAAAAAAAAATTAAGTTTTTTATGAGGGGCAATCATTGCATTGTATAGTAACAAGATGGCTATATTATTCTTGTTTTTTGCATAGATTCTTAGAAATTAATTGTCGGGAAAAGTTTATCAAAAGAAAAATGGTAAAGTTAATGTATTACTTTTGAAAATGGACATATCTTTTGAGACAAACCAAAATAAAAAAATGAACATTTATTTTAGAACGGAGGAAACGTTAATTATGATCAAGTTGGCGTAAAAAAATTGATGCCATTAACTTTATATTAAAAATTAAACCTCACATATGATATATATAGTAAGTATAAAGCGAGTGCACCGGAAAAGAACGAGAAATTGATTTATCTTGGGGGCTTTTAATGTGCTTTGCTATTGTCACCGAAGATAGAAATAGAGTCTCCCCAATTGCTAGCAAAGTCGCCCCATTGTTAATAAAATCGCCCCAATTGATAGATGTCTCACCTGGAGTCGCCTCAACTGAGGGATGACAATAAGAGCCCCTTCTATTGTCACCCTTATTTTTCCGAATACACCTCTTAATTGGGGTGACCCAAGGCAATTGGGACGACAAATTGTCCTTTTTGAAGGGTGTATTGGGGAATATCTAGGTGGTAATAGATACATACTCTATCTTCTTGTCATTTTGTCCATGTATTTAGAAATAGAAACTTGCTATTAATAAATTAGTGCAGTATTAAGATATACCACCATGAGATAAAAAGCTATGGGTGGAAGGCCGGTTACGACCAACAAGGTCAACTGTGAAGACCAACACCAAAAGTTGAAAACATCGATTGTTTTCTTTGAAAAGACACAACATCATCGATTGATATATGTTTAATATAAATAAATATTTTTAATTGGTAGACTTATGTATTTATGATACATATACATACTTTTAATGACATATTAATAGAATTATCATTAAACTTAAGTAATCGATAAATGAGATGGTAAAACAAATTTAAATAAAATGGATATTATGTTTTTTGTTTTATAACAGAAAATGGTTATTATGTTAAGCTATTAGAATGATTATATTATTAGAGAAATATTCATTTGCACATGAAGATTTGCGTGAAAATGGGAGAACAAATCTCAGCCACACATTTCCTTTTATTTTTCTCTCTCCTCCATAATTCATTATTTTCATCTAATTCATTCAAAATCTTTTATCTCAAAAACCGTACATCGA